>WMED01012381.1:0-14845 GCA_019650415.1 Pipa parva
ATGTACTAAGTAGTAAGTAGGGCAAAAATGTCCAAGGGAGGGTACCTTTTCATGGAAAACAACTGGCCAGTACACATCACACACACTTCCTGGTGAAGGAGTTTATCAGTGCTGCCCACTCAATCATTCTGTGTCAGGTGAAACATCTACTGGGGAGAAATAGTTCTCACTAAGGTATAGTACTGCATATATAAAGATGTAATCTGACTATAGTTCCCCTTTAATCACTAAGGGATAATGATTTGTAGTCAAGAGCTAAATAAGTCTGTGACATGACAATTGTAAGGGTCTGAATTGGATGCAAATTCCCAATATCAAAGAGTTTGCTGAATATGCAAAGATCAGGAGGGCATTGCGATGACTCAGTGGTTAGCTCTGCTGCCTTATAGCATTGGGTCCTGGGTTTCCATGCTACCCTGGACTTCTTCTTCCTGGAGTTTGTATATACTCCCCACACTTGCATGTGTTTCCTTCGAGCACTCCGGTTTCTTCCCACAATCCAAAAAAACATGTGTGTGACTGAATAGGGAAACTAGATTGTAAGCTCCATGGGGAAGTGAAGGATGAATCTTTGTAAAAGCGCTGCATAATATACTGTAGTAGCGCTATATAAAAATGAATAAATACAAAAAATGTGGCAAACAGACCATTAAACAACCATTTGGACTTTCAATTGTTCCTGGAGTCTAAAGTCTCTGTAAATACCATAAACCTAAAGAAGTCATTCCAGTTCAAATTTATTGAGATTAGGACAGGGATACATTTTATATGGAAGTACATGAATACTAAATGCTCATGTACAACTTATTATTGTTCCTTCTGCAATACTTTTTAAATATGCATTATAAAAACAAAAAATATCAAGTGCCGCCAGTGCTTATGCAAATGATAAATGTGGCTAATTTAAAGATGTCTTTAAATTAAGCTGCAGTAGCTGCTATGTATTGGCTTCTGGCTGTTAAGAGGCTCTGATCTGGATCAACTTAATGAGGTCCAACATCTGCTGCAGAGAAAGACGAAATGCAGATCCAACAAGTCTTTACACTTTGCTACAACTTAACAACAAACCTATCCTGTGAGAGCAGACAGTGGGGAATAGGTATAGCAACTAATAAGGATAAAAACTGTCTCTTATTCCCATTTCTTTCTATGTTCCAGTTGTGCTGATATGTGGATGAACACATAGATCAAACAGTGGTGTGTGCAGATTTTAAATACATTGGAGTGTTCACAGTGGTATATTCACAACAACTTTTGCGAGTTGGTGCCAGGAAGCTGGAGTTACGTAGTTCTAGTATTATAATAAAGAAGGGAACATTATTAGGTGTATTTAATAAAGTTCATAGATCTGCATTATTAATTAGGTTGCGTACAGTGGTCACTGCACTGACAACTGACAATCTGCATTATCTAGGTTGGACAGCTAGAATTAACAGTGACGTTGAAGACTCTGATTTAGTTGAGGCAATGATAATGAAAATCCCTGAATTACCTGGGGCAGTGATGGTAGTCGACCTATGTAACTGGGACACTAGTGCCAGACATTAATTGTGGCATTGAGCGACTAAGTATTGAAATATTTACAACCCTAAGACTGCCATACCTCTGGGCACATATAGCAGCTGGGTATTAGAATTCTTTATTTTGTAGATAAGATTCAGTTTTCCTAAATATCTGCCATATAGCTTGAATGAAAATAGGTACTTTCCAGCCAAAGCCTGTCAGCAGTTAAATAGCCTCACTGCATCAGTATGTCTGGCTCAAGCACATTACCTATTTTATACACTGGTTCCATTGTAGGGAAGCCTGGTTTAATTTACCTATTCCAACGACACCAAACAATAAAACCTAGATCATGCGCTCTACATGATAAGGGCACAGTGAATTCGCCACATCACAGAGTTTGCTGAATACCCGAATATGGGGAATTGGCAAATTTACACCTTTACGTGACTATTTGGACTTTAGTCAATAACCCCCCCTGGAATATTTTTTCATGTTAAGGGGCAAGTAGAAAAGAAAGCAGCACTTAATGTGTCATTGTTGCCTTTAGTGCTCTGATTAGCACTGACAAAGTGTAGTGTGAGCCATGTGAATTGTATCACTTTTTGCTTGCACAAAATTAAGGCGTGGGTTAATTGCTATTTAACTGTGGTTGACAAACTGTGATTTGTTTTAGCTACTGATTTCTACCACGTCAGTACTGTAATGGGTAATTGTAGCAGTTCTACACACTCTGGACACACTCATTCAACCTAAAAACAATATCTGTAGGTCTGTAGTTGGTGGGTTAAAGAGCAGCTTGATCGCTGAACTGAGCACCTCGAAGTATGTTTATTTAAAAATCTCAAACAATTAAGGGGCAAAACAAGGCAATTTTTTAACCTTTAATTGCGTCGGTTTCTTTTAAATTACACATGTGGCCTTTTTGATTTCTGTTTTTTCAGTTGCAGTCTCCTTAAAACAAACGCCCCTCGGGGGACGTATTTTACTTGATGAATGAAATCCACTGATCATTAGTATAACCTCACTAGCAATAAAGAGATATTCTCTTATAACCTGCACTTTCGCTAGTGATCTGATACTAAGTAGCAGAGGGCTAAGATGCAAAGAACTCCTAGAAAATCCATCTGCTTCTGTAACTAAAAATGTGCGGTCAGTTTAGTTCAATAATATTGGGATTTACCCACCCTCCTGTCTTTCTACAAAATCATTACACCTCTTTTTTTAGTGGACCGCATTCATTCCTAATGTCTGTTTAACAAAAATGAGCCTGAAGCAATTCCCTACGTTCACTGAATATTTCCAGTCAAAGAAAAAAATGCAAGCAATGCCACAATCTTACAGTACGTATCTTATTTCCTCTAGAGTAAAATAGCCAAAGGTTTTAATATTACATGGCATAAAATATATGGTTGCATAAAGCAATGATTTGACTTCTAAATACAGTAATACAGAAGCATATGGAGATGTTTATGGTCTGTTAGAGATACAGATAGCTAACCTGTTCCCACCACAAATCTCATTATGAGCCAGGTACTGTACCCTACAGAATATATAGAAGTAATTGCTTTAAGCTTTGCCAGATTGGAATGTGTATAATGATAGCTCTCATTCAATAACAAGAGTTTCAAAATTCCACTTTGATCATTTATTCCCAAGCTGTTTATATTATGGTTCAGTAGAAAAAAAAATTGAAATATCTGTTTTTGAATTCTTTTTTTTTTATATTTTATGGACCTGAGAACATTTGTTATTGGTTCAAAGAAAAATGTGTCATTTTCATTTCAATAGATGCAAAGAAATAAAATGTAGAAAAAGAAGAAGAAAGCTGGCAAACCTGACTATTCAAAAGGGGAATAGGATGTTTTTAATTTAAAAAAATACGAAAAAATTTTGGACAGTGAAATTTCAATTCTTTCATGTCAGAAGAAAAATAAATAAATATGTGCAGAACAGTATGACCGTATTTTCACACAACTGCGGTAGTTGTCTTTACATAGTTTTGAAAGACATTTGTACTGAATTAAAAATAATCTCGGTGCTTCTAGATCAACCAGAGAGATTTATGTTTGTTTGGTGAGATCGTTGTGTTTCTAAAAGTAAATATGAATATTACTAATATTAAAACAAATGTATCATTAAAAAAAGAACAGGTAAATTAGCAGTGAACAAAACAAGTTGGGAGTAACATAACTACAAAAATAAATATTTGTATTATATGATATATATATATCTAAATGGCTTATTCACAGTGAATTACAAGTACAGCATATGAAGACTCTCTTATTACAACAGAGTATTTACCCATGCTTACCAAGGAAATTAGCAGAACTTTATTTACACAGACAGTGGGTAACGCTGGGGTGTTGGCATAGGCCAGATGGAATAATTGTAACATATGCTTGAAAGAAAGATGGGGGCACTACAAGTGTTTGTTAAAGTCCAACATCTGATGGTCACTTGTGGTGATTAAATAAATGGCATAGTTCCAAGCATATTTCAGCTTGCGCTCCTCTCTTCTTGAAGCTATTATATTCCTTTATTCACAACACAATATTATAAAAGAATAAATAGCCACTTCTATATGGGCTGAATCGGATGGACTTGTGTCTTTTTTTAGCCTTATAAACTATGTTACTATTATCAAGTCTTTCTTTGCTTGTCAGACCTGGTCATGTTACATTAAATGATACCATTACTACAAGCCCAAAAATTATGTCCCATGCCAAACCAGGTCATGTTAGGGTGAATGGTGCCATTGCTACTAGCCCAATTATGACTTCCCTTGTCAAACCAGGTCATGCTAGAATGAATGTTGCCACTACTACAAACCCAATTATGCCTTCCCTTGACTAACCAAGTCATGCTAGAATGAATGATGCCACTACTACAAGCCCAGTTATGCCTTCCCTTGACTAACTAGGTCATGGCATGCTGAATAATGCCATTACTACAAGCCCAATTATGCCTTCCCTTGACTAACCAGGTCATGGTAGGCTGAATAATGCCATTACTACAAGCCCATTCATGCCTTCCCTTGACTAACCAGGTCATGGTAGGCTGAATAATACCATTAACACAAACCACTTTACACAGGTGTGAATTAGGTGTGCATTTCTAAAAGCCAACATTGATACCATATATGTCTGTCCAAATAAATAACTCAATATAAGTATTTTTTATTTTATTTTTAATTTTTTACTGAACACAGGTCATTTTTTTTTAATGCAAAAGTAAATACATTCCAGGTCTTGCTTGCATTAGATTAACTACTAAAAAACCAGAAAAAAAAAATGCAAGTCAACGTATCAGCGCCTCTAAGCAAGTGACCTAGAAACATAATATAACCAAGTTTCTCACGAGCTTTCTTTTGCCTTGGCCAAAAACTTGTGACACATCTGGATTTGCGGGAAAGGCTTTAACCTAAAATCAATGGCCACTTCATAATGAGCACGCAAGCGAAACAAACAGTAAATAAGCAGTGCTGTCACTGGAAACCAATTCAATCTGCGACTTTCATTGTAACTAGGCAGAAGATTAATTATTCAAAGGTTTTTAAACTGCCACTAGGTCAGTAGCAATGCTCTAATGACTAAGAATCAAAGATCATATTGCCAAACAGAATTTACACGTTTGGAAGAGGCAGGCATCCAGGCTACCCAGCTTAGTCAGCAGATGATATCCAGAACTGGCTGAAAAACAAAATGCTTTGTTGATTAGCGGCTATTTTCTCGAACGGCAACGTTTATTAAAGGACTAGATACACCATAAAGAATAATCACATTCCAATGGCATGGCATTTATATCTGAATAGTGCCTCTTAAAACATTTTCTGTAAAGTTCAACAGATCCAACAGATGCACTTGTGACTCACTTGCCCCATGCTTATCTATCATGAAACTGTACTAAAGTTTATTGGAAATGTATAATAGTTTTCTAAAGACTTCCATTCCCTATCAGAGAGCAAATGGGAATTTAATACTATGTAAATCCCGCCTTATAAAGCAAAAGCCTTTACCCAATGAGCTGATTAGTTGGGGAAATCAATAAGAAGCGTAAGCAATGTTTCCAATGACTGTGGTCCTATAAAATGTACCGGGTACAAATGTACCACGCAATTGTTAACATCTATACCCTATTACTGATAATCACAAACTAAATGATCACAATTTAGAAATGTTCTGGTTATAAACATTTGGCTGAATGCATCTATTACAGGGTCATAACAAAAGCGCTTCATTTAACTGAAATGTCCCCATGCGAAGGTCATAAATACTTAGATTCTGGACAATTTGCCCACTATAAGTGTCCAAAATCTACTAAAGCCATTCGGTTGGCAACATGATAAACTATTGGATTGCCGGGAAATCTTGTTTAGTCAGTTTAAAACAATCTTAGTATTTAGCCTAGATTTATAATATTCAAAAGAATGGGATTAACATTTGGCACAGAATATAAGGACATTATCTACTGCTTACAAATGAATAATGGTGTATAAAGGATTATCTTTAAATAACTTGTGCTTAACTGTTTTCTTTTATAGCAAGTCTCACGAGTAATAATTTACCCTTTACTTATTAAACATTTTCATTATAATCTTATCAGTCTGAATCTCTTAAAACTTTATAGACTATTAGGTTCTTCTATAATTTAAATCACATTTGTCATATAGAGGATACTACGGTGATGGAACCTTAACCCTCTTCTCTAATAAAACAGACCTGATTTTACTCATTCTATTTAAATATGGCAAACCTGACCTAGATATCAAGAGCCTCACATAACAACTATTTTATTATCACATAAGTCAAACAAAATGTTTCTGTTTATTGTAAAATGTACCAGGACTGGCTTTTTAAGCACTGACTTTGATCATTCAGATATGCTGATTTCACAGTTGGTATTTTTGACATTTTTTACCATAAACCCTTATTGACTTACATTCTGCCAAACAGTATCAGCTATCCTAGAAATACCTAATCACAATGTTCTTTTCAGAAAGGCATTACAATAAAGCCTGTATTCAGCAGGATGGCAGGAATGAAAACTATTGAATAAATGCAAACCAAAGTAAATTGCTGTTTGTTTAATGTTGAATAAAAGAACCAGATTTGATTTAAATATATAAACGTTTTACTTTAACCTTGATCATTAACATTAATGTCCAATATGTTTACTTTCACAAATCTACAAGCAAAAAGAAAATCATTAAACTTATCATGAGGGCTGGTGCTACCGATGGGCGATGTGGACGACTGCCCAGGGCACAATCTAATTGAGGGGCGCTGCTGCCCACATTGCCCATAGCTAAACTCACCTCCTCCAGCGTTCCAGCGATGCACCTCCTCTAAGCGCTTCTCCACAATGAGGTAAGTTGAATACAATGGCACTCCTTGGCTGCTTCGGGTCTTGTCGGCTGTATTCGGCAGCTGCTGGCAAGACCCGAAGCATCTAAGGAGAGCCGTCAAATTCAACTTACCTCATTGTGGAGAAGCGCTTAGAGAAGGTATGTCGCTGAAATGCTGGAGGAGGTGAGTGGGGGAGCAGTTCAGGGGGGAGGTCAAGGGGTTGTTTGTCCCAGGAAGTAAATAGGGCCAGAACCGTCCCTGCTTATCATACCTATCAGTTTCACACATTGTATACAAACCAAGATTTACTCTTTAATGGTTTCTTATAAACTATGCAACTACCAGCTATAAAATTTGCATTAAATTTAATCCAAGCAATTCTTTTATCACTGGATTTAAGCATCAGACAAAAAAAAGGTATATAAAACCTTTTTTAGCCACAAAAATGAAAGTTAATTTGAGTGGACCTTCTTAATGCATTGTAAAGTACTTACCAGTTTCTTCATCAATGCTAAATCTTCCTAGACCACTGCCATCCCGTATGGAATATTGTATTTCTCCATCCCTGCCACCATCTTCATCTTTTGCTGTTACTTGCAAGACACTTGTTCCAACGCGAGAGTTTTCCTTTATAGATCCAGTTACAGCAAAATCAGGAAAGTATGGGGTGTGAAGGTTTTCATTGACATCCACCACTTCAACCTCCACAAATGAAACAGAGGAAAGAGACACGGGACGTCCCTTATCCTTGGCCCGAACGGTTAAGTTGTAGAACTGCTGTTTTTCGTAGTCTAGCTCTTTGTTCAAACGAATAGCACCACTAGTTTTATCAATTTCAAATTTCCCATTGTAGTCATTTATCAAGGAGTAGCGTACTTGGCCTCCGAGGCCAAGATCGGGATCTTGAGTTTCAAACCAGGATATGACTGTACCAACTGGCAAGTCTTCAAGAACCTTGGCAGTGTAACTAGAAGGTATAAAAGCTGGAGCACAGTCATTCACATCATCGAGATAGATTGTCAGGCTAACTACAGAAAATAATTGTTGTTCATTCTCAGCTTTGTCCTTAGCTTCTATCTTCAAAGTATAGTTTGTTACCAACTCCCTGTCAAGCTGGTCAGCTACATATACAACACCACTGGAACTGTTTATTGCAAATTTTTTTGTGTCTGTTAGGATGGAATATGCAACTTCCCCATTTGGTCCTAGATCTTTATCGTGAGCTTCTACTTGAATTAACTCTGTCCCTATGCTAGCACTTTCTAAGATATTGGCTGTATAACTTTCTTGTAAGAAAACAGGGCTGTTGTCATTTGCATCATTCACATGTATTGTCAATAACCGCCATGAAGATCTCTGAGGATTGCCTAAATCATAAACTGTTATATTAAGAATGTACCTATCTGTTCTTTCACGGTCCATTGGTATCATGACTTTGAGCTGCCCAGTTTCCATATCAATGGTAAAGCAACTATCCGTATTGCCATCAGAGATAGTATAAAGAACCTTTCCATTAAATCCAGAATCCGCATCGGTGGCTTTGATAAGAAGAATGGGTGCCCCAACAGAAAGGTCTTCCTTTACTGACACATCTGAAGGAAATGACTTGTCAAACTGAGGAGGCTGCCTGTTTACAGAATAGTAATCAAATAAACTATCTTCGTAATATAGCTTGGCGTTCGCTTTTGTTTTCTTTAGAAGTTTCTCAGCCAATCTCTGCGCCACTCGGGTTTCTTTACAAACAAAACTTTTAGAAGATACCTTTCCATGTACAACAGTTATATTAACATACATAGGGTCAGCAAAGTTCTCACCATCTGTAGCAGTAATCCTGAGGGCAAAGTTACTATTTCTCAGACCAGAGTTGATAAAAGACTTTTTCAGCTGTAGAACACCAGAATCTGGATTTAAATAAAAGTATCCTTGATCATTACCAGATATGATTTTATATTTAATAAGTTCCATTTCATCTACATCTATTGCAGAGACGGCAGTTATATGCCCACCAGTTGGAAAGTCAAAAGGTATAACCCCCTGACAGGCAACTTTTTCAAACAATGGTTTATTATCATTGGCATTGCCTACATGTACAGTAACATTAACTTCATTCTCATGACGATAAGGAGATCCCCAGTCAGAAGCTCTTACAATAAACCTGTAGCTTTCTGGAGAGGATTCAAAATCTAAAATATCAGATGTACTTATTGTTCCAGTAAATTGGTTTATGGTAAAAGGTAATACATTGAAACTAGCAATACTGTAGGTGATGTAACCGTTTTCACCCAAGTCCTTGTCAAATGCCGAGACAGTTAATATACTAGTGCCAACAGGAACACTTTCATTGACAAAAGCCTCATAGAACGTTTGTTGGAACTCTGGAATGTTATCATTGGCGTCTTCCAATCTGACAGTGACTTTGGTTTTTACTTCAGTTCCTTTTAGCTTCACTTCCAACTCATATTTGTCATTCCCATAAATGTTTAAATGGCGAGCAGTAGTAATTAGTCCTGTCCTAGAATTGATTTTAAAATATGTGGAATGCTCGCTTTCAGAAATGCTATATTCTACAGATGTAGGTTCAGGCTGAACTTTCACAGCAGCTACCATAACTCCAGGAGGAGAAAACTCACTGACTGTAACTTCATAAATATCTTTTTCAAACACAGCTTTTACCAAATGCCTTTTGGGGCTAGCAATATGTACATTTTTAATAGAAGAATATTTCTGAGGTGATCCCTTGTCTCTTGCTTGAAGAGTCAGATTTTGACCATAAGGAAAACCGCCCCAGTCAACTGGAATCCTTTGCTTGATTTTATATTCATTAATCCAGTTTGAGTCTTTTACCAACATAAATTGTTGTAAAGGATCACCTGTAAGGATTGTTACCGAATCAATCTCACCATTAGCTCCCTCATCAGTATCATCAATGGTAACAATGGCATACGTCGGGTCATTGTCCAGTGTGGAAGGGATATGAGTAACCACTGTGATTGTGGGAGCGTGCTCATTTATACGTTCAATATGAACATAGAGTTTGGCAGTGCTGCTTACACCATTGTTTCCATACAATTTCATGCCACGATCAACAGCTAAGACTTCAAGATCATACCTGTTTCTTTCATCATAATTCAAGCGCCCGCTCAATGAAACCACTCCGCTAGTGGGATGGACAGAAAACAGATCTACTTTGTTCTTGAAATAGTAATAAAATTCCCCATTGGATCCAATGTCGGCATCCGTGGCTGTAACCTGGGCAATGCTAGTCCGTATTGGTGTACTCTCTGCTATTGTGACTGAATACGTGGTGGGGGAAAATAAAGGTCTCAAGTCATTCATGTCCAAGACCTGAACGCTCACTTTTGTCCAAGCTTCTAAATCTTCTCCTCTCACTGAAGCCTTTATTGTCAGTAAATAGCTGTCTTGAATTTCTCTATTCAGTATAGCAGAATTTCCACCTTTTGTTCGAATTCTTAAAAAGCAAAAGTCTCCAATTACAACTTCTTCTGCTTTAAAAAACCCTTCTTCATCCCCTGACATTATCCTGTATTTGATATCCCATGAAATATTTTCTAACTTAATGCCGATTTTAGTTTGACTATTGAGATAGGTCCTTGCAGCTGAATTCTCATAGACAGTTGCATTATACACCGGGTGGGTAAATTGGAAAATATGAGCTGAAGTTCCTTGAAGACCATTGCATAGGCATAAGTTAAAAAGCAAATTTAGAAATAACAGGTCAATGCAGAAACGAGAGGCTCGAACGCCTCCCCAGATATCCATTTTCATATCCATTCCATTATTCTTTCTTCCTGCAATAAAAAGTAAAAAAAAAATTAGAAATATACCGCTTCTCTAATGTTACGAAAGCTCATAATCATATAAAATACACATAAGTATTTTTAAGTGTTTTTAAAATGTAAAGAAAAAGAACAATCTGGAGCAATGTTTCTATTATCCTAAATATTTCTTTAAAAAAAAAGGCATATTAAAAAGTGAGTACATTCTCCCAAATAAGGATGCACTTTAAGGCTAGGTTCACACTGGCGTTTTTATGCGCGGTGTATATATGCTGTGCATAAAAACAAAAAAGCTGCACCATGTAAAACCTTAAGTGCGTCTTATGGAATGAAAAGTACGGTACTTCATTTTACACCTTTGTACACAAACCCCACGAAGAGGTGACAATAAGGTTTCACAATGCAAACAAAGCAAATTCCTACGGAGAAAGTTACTAAAGTCGAAAAAAATTGCCTATTTTTAATGATATCACTGTTTTCTAATTTATTAAACTGTTCTAAGAAAATTTTATCACTCAAAAATGTTCATCTGCCTAGAAGAAAACAGTAGAAAGTGTTGCCCCTATCAACTGATCAATATTTATCACTTATATTGATAGGGAAACATTTTTACCAATCCGTTCTAAATCAGGGGAATCACAAAGTACAGTAATTAATGAAAATTAGCAGAGAAACTGGGTGAAACTTAGGGTCTCATTGACTAAAGGATTAATTCACCTCGCTACAATTTGAGTTGCATCATCAAAATAGTCGTAGATTCACTTCTCATTATTGACTAAGCGTGACTAATATTGTCAAATAAGTGGGCAGCGGCGATCATTGTCAGATGCATTGTGTGGTGTAGTCAGTAAGACAGAAGTGGAGCCCTGTCATCAGCCCCCTAATTCACCAGTCTGAAGTGGTGAAGTCAAACGGGTGAATTCGGAGCAGTACACTGAGTCATATTTGCTCCTTCAACACACTCTGCAGTTTAGTTAGTAGTAGAAGTACCTGTGCACACACATGCAACATGATGCAAAGAGCTCCATAAAGATTGACAGGGGGTCATTTATTAACATCTGAACTGTTACGTAAAAATGCCCGTATTCATGTCCTTTCGTGACTTCTCCAACCCCACTTATTCAACAAACTCTGTGATGTGACGTATTCATGACCAATGCTGATGCCAGTCGTGAACTTACGGAGCTCTTCTAATCACTTTGTGGGCACGTGCACAGATAGTTAGGTTATTCAGCATGCGACGGAGACTGATAATGGAGCGGATACTGCAATGGCTTTCTGCTGAGAATTCACCTATTCAAAAGAGTGGCAAATTGTGGGGTTGATGACAGGGTTCCAGTGTTGCGTAAGGTGACTATTCATTTAAAAGTAAAAATGGTGACTGCGACTAAATTAGTCTACTACTAAACATGAACTAGGCACAAGGTGACATATAAAAATAAGTATTATTCACTTATATACAGTTAGTGGGATATGATGAGACTGACGTCATTACCCTTCACCTGTTGAATTCACTTAATTCCACATGACTTTTCAGTCTATTTTTGTGCAACTATGTTGCGCTACGCATACAACTGCATCTGACTCTGCTCCATGAATAAGTAGAAGAAAATTTGCGTCTTCCTAATCTTATTGACATGAACATTCGCGGAGTCACTATGCAAGGTGAATTCGAACTTTAATGAATGACCTCCCTGAGACTATCATAGATGTCGAATTGGTCACTTATTGCTCAGTAAGAGAACAAGGGGAAGTGGTAAATAGATGTGAATTCATAGCTCTACGTGACTATTTGGCCTTTAATCAATGAGGACTTTTGACTTTGTAACCTTGGCCAGATCTGTGCTTTGCCAAAATTCTGTCTCTGAGTTCCTTGGGCAGTTCCTTAGACCTCCTGATTCTCATGTGCTCTGACATGCAGTGTGAGCTGTGAGGTCTTATATACTGTAGACAGGTATGTGCCTTTCCTAATCAAGTCCAATTAGTTTAATTAAAGACAGCTGGACTCCAATGAAGGAGTAGAAGCATCTCAAGGTGGATCAGAAGGAAATGGATAGCATGTGAATTATATATGAGTGTCACAGCAAAGGGTCTAAATACTTACAACCATATGCTATTTCAGTTTTTCTTGTTTGATTAATTTACAAAAACATCTACATTTCTGTTTTTTTTTCTTTCAAGATGTAGAGCAGAGTGTACATTAATGAGCAAAAATAAATGAACTTTTTTGATCTTACCAAATGGCTGCAATGAAACAAATAGTAGAAAATTTAGAGGGGTCTGAACACTTTCCATACCTACTGTATATGAGTCAGGATATTATCATCCCCAGATCGTCCACTTTTACATAATCCTATTTCATTACTTACTTCATTAGGGCTTTATTGACTAATTTGGGCGCCTATGACAGCCGTGATCTTACAGAGCATTTTTCATTATCTATTATCTAAAGCTCCACAGTAATCAATGAGGTGGAGTGATTCCATATCTGGGAACTTTGTGGGCCCTCATAACCTACATGTGAATCCCCTACTTGGTATTGGCGACAAGCCAATCTGGATGTTGTTGGGGCTAAATTGTGTGGAAATGGGGTGAAATGAGGCATTCATAGGGCAGAAAAGGATAAGGTATCAATGTGAGGGTTTCTCCTGAGACTCGACATATGCTTTGCAAGTTCCTAGTTCTGAGGAACACAGATCGCAGGCCTCGTGCTTTTATATGATCATGGACCTCCTTGTTATTAATATTGTTATAAATTACACCAAGGGCTACATTATCCTCTCTATATATTCACCCCATCTCAAATTTTTGAATGAAATAGAAAAATAAAAGTACAGATTTCTGACAATGTAACATTTCAAGTGTTATTCTGCCTAAAAAGAGAGTCAGCCGAAAGCTGAAAAAGATGTGAGACATAACGAGGGAAAGAAACTCAAGTCAAATCAAGTCAAAAGCTGACAAAGTGCTACATTTAGTTTGTAACCGCTGATAACTTCACTGCTGATAACTTCACCGCTGTGTGATAAATGTTCCATTTTCAGCACTCTAAGGATGCCATTTGCTGCCACAATTACACCATGGCTTAAGTGAAAATGATTAACACAATAAAATACAGTTCATGAACTAACCTGTGTGCTGCCTTACTTAGCGCAAGTTGCAATCTGTAGTAATGACTGCTTTTTATTAAAAGAAAGCCTTTTTTTCCTTACTTTTGTTTTTCTCTCATTCTATGCGGTCCCGCCTATTCAACTGAAAAACAAACCCATTTAAAATGCAATTAGAGCCTTCAATGAACACATTTAAGGTCTGTAATGATGCTAAGTGCATTATTTAGCTAGGGATGCGTTCCGTGCCAAATGCCACGCTGGCATTCCTTTCTACGAGATGCCAGTTTTTTTTCATGAAAATCAAAGCAAATTCAATGGCAAGTCATGTGACAACGCACAGCAGTTTGTCCTGAAGCAATAGTGAATTCTCAAAAAATAAATGCTCCACCCAACAAGCAAGGATAGCATTACAAACAACCATGATGATATACTGCAATACTGTTTTTATTTACTAAGTATTAATTTAATATAAGGCCAGTGTCATCCCCAGAGCTTAAAGCAGCACTATAGTGTTGATATAACTGCATACATACTTATAAAACTCCTTTATACTAAGCCAATTGCTGACACAAATAGTAAAAAAAGAAAACTTGTTTCCCTTAATTAGTTTTCCTGAGAGCTGACATTTTCCTCTCTCTCTCCTTTCTGTTCTGCAAGTCAGGCAACACGAGAAGAAAAAGCTGCCTGACTGCTATTGGTTAAACAGTGTGCTGACCTTTTGACCGTATAAATTAAGTTGGAATGCAGGAGATTACAGAGAGAAAGCTGACTTGTGCACATGTGCCAAGTAGTAAGTAGGGCAAAAATGTCCGGGGGAAGATGCCTTTTCATGTAAAACTGGCCAGTACATGCCACACACATTTCCTGATGCAGGAGTTTAACAGTGTTGCGTATTCAATCATTTTGTGTCACATCCCAAAAATCTAGGGAAGAAGCGCAAAATAGCACTATATAGTGCTTTATCCACGTGATAAAATAATATAGTGGAAACCAAACCTCCCAATCTAATAATAACCAGACAGATTCTCAGTCTGTAAGTGAAGATGATGTAGAAATATGCACCATGTGCAACAAACACCTCTGTGTGAAA
>WMED01012382.1:0-10581 GCA_019650415.1 Pipa parva
AAACCTTCTCTACATCATGCTAAATACCCAAAAATCATCCTCCAAAATCTATACCATTTACTTCCTGGTTAATGCCAGTTAATATAAAGCTGCTAGTCAGTGACTTGATGGCATCCCAAATGGGACAATGACTTAGGCTTATGACACAAAATTAGTGTATATTCATTATTTATTCTGCTAATACTATTTGCAAAAATTTCATTTACATCTACTTTTTATCTTTAGTAAGTAGTTGCTTCTGCAAGCTCAACTGTTTCTTAGTGAGTCTTCTCCACTGTACCAACACATGGTCTGTTTAAGTAGTTTAGAAAATATCATGCTAAGCAGGAAGTGAAAATGCTCCAGGTCTAATAAGTGATTGCATTGGATGCATTCTGAAAATGCAAATGTCCATCATTATGTGGTGAACCTGAACCTTTTGTAGTAAAATTATAAAATTCAGCTGTATACTCAGGACAGTTATGTGTTTAGGATGTAGGCTAGTAATTTTATGTATTCCCATGAGATCATATGACAAATATAATCCATTGCATTCCAAGATTGTCGCCTATGAAATCAAGGGAACAGACATATTAATGTTAGTTTTTAGTTAGATGAAGTGGAAATTCTAAACTGCAGAAAAAAAACAAGAGTCACCAGAGTTAATTTGCATGTCAGTTTGTTTGATGAAACCATAACAATATTTTATTTATCTGGGTTAACAGAGTCGTTATAAGCAGCTTACTTTAGTGCTTTAATTATCCTGTAAATCAGAGGTCCCCAACCTTTTTTGCACCAGGGACTGGCTTTAAGCAAGGCCAGTTTTCCATGGCCCGGTGGGGGTGGGGCAGGGGCAGGGGCAAAGCTTTCGTCATGTGGGGCGGGGTTATGGAGGGGTGGAGCTTAGCAGCGCTACACACTTAACACTGGAGCCGCGTCAATGAGACCAGTCTGCTGCCCCGCCCCGGCACGCCCCACATAACATGTTCTGCCGGGGGCTAGTCAGTGAGGAGAGCCTGCCTCCCTGCCCCGTCCCGTGTAACAGGTTACTGCTGTGCTGGCTGCTTCTCAAAGACCCACCCGATGCCTCGTCCTGCATAATGTTCTCTGCCGTGACAGCTGCGAGCTGTCACGGCTACGGCAGAGAACATTATCGCGTGCTCTAACCAGGCTCAGGGCCGCAGAGCTAGGTGTCAGCGGCGCCGTGGACCGGCTGAAAAACCCCAACGGCCCGGTCCTGGTCCGCGGACCGGCGGTTGGGGACCTCTGCTGTAAATAATAAACAGTTATAGCAGCCAAAGTACACCAATGATATGCAGTTCCTGAAGCTGAGGTAGATTTAAAGTGCACCTGTCATCTCAAAACACTAATACTAATTTAGGTTGTACTAATGAAATAAACGTTTTGTAAATATATATGTATTTTTAAAAAATGTACCTTTAAACAGTGTTGCTCTCTGTCATCTTACCTGTCAGCCTGACTTTTCTTTCCTGGGTTAGGTGGGGCTAAATGATGATTGACATTATAGTTTATCCAATCAGATCCCTGCTAGATAATGATTTAAAGGATCTGGTTGGAGGAGCTATAATGTCAATCATTATTTAGTCCTGCCCACCCAACACATTTTTTACCTTTTTTATTTATTTATATATATATTTACAAAGACATTTATTTCATTTGTACAACCTAAATTAGTACTAGACAGACACTAGAGCACTGTGGGCTTTTCTTGACAATTAAAAAAACAAAAATAAAAAATTTAAGCTTTATATATAGTGGAGACTGTTAACCTCCTGGTTTGAAACACTAACATTCTGCTATACTTGACAAATGACCGCAATGCAAAGATCATACACATTGTTAAAAACACTTGCACTATCTTTATTATACATGTGCCTAGTTACAACTATTGACAGCATTATCAATATACTGTATGTAAATCCATCTTCCAAGAAAAGTATCTTGGAATGCAGTTCATGTGCATATATCCTATGCTACGTGTTATGATATAAAGAACAAGAGGCTGGAAGATATAGATCACTTTGAATTAGTCACGCATGTCCTAAAGGTGCGACAAGGAAGATGTACATAACCAGTGTGGCAAAATCCGTATTCCAAATCTTGTACCAAAATGTAACTAGAAGGCAGAATTGTGAGCTAATAACCAAAATGTAACTAGAAGGCAGCATTGTGAGCTAATAATAATTTACCTTACTCTGGTGTTGTATATAAAAAAAAACAAAAAAACAGAGCAGAACAACAGGATGAAACAAACGCTGAACGGATGACAGAATCCACACCAAAGTTTCAATGCAGTAAATGTAGCATTTTACTGCATTGCTTACTTATGAACAGTAATTACCTCCACATCTGTTTCACTGTCTGTAAACTGGTATTGCTATAAAATTTAGAAAGGGATAAAATAACATGTAAATGACTTTAAATGAGCTACACACATTGCTCCCGAAGGCAAACATTAAACAGTTTGAATGGAGAAGCCTTCACAGAACCAAGCAGAATGACATACTGCCAATGAGAGTTTTAAGCACTCTTGTAGTGAAGACATGGAAATGTCAGGCCTCTCTGCACACCAAAATCCAGCCATTAAGTTGGACACTACATGCATTAAAGGCAAGTGCTGAAAACTGGTGATGTATAACTGAGCAGATGGATCACATATATTACCAGTTATGTGTGGGGAAAGGAAAGTGGAGGGTTTATCTTTCTTGTGACAAGAAATGCATATGTCAACAAATCAAACACTTGCAAAACCACTCAGAAGCAGCAAAAAGGACTACTAAAACTAGACAGCCTCCGATACAACTTACCGCTGCCTTCAGACAGTAAATACATTAAAGGAGAGACAAAGAGAAGCAAGACAATTTTACCACTGAGACACTGCACGGAAATTGTTTTTCTCTTGTAACAGAACAAAAGCATTACATAGAATATTCTAGTCAACAGTGAAGGGAATTAACTTACTTGTCCAAAGAAGGCTACTCTGAAGTATGTCCCAAGAAGCCTTTTGCCTGTATGCATAACCTCAGTTACTTTGCTGTAGGCACGGTGTAGTGTATCATACAAATGTGCAAGTTTCTGAAAGGAAAAATACTGGTTATTATGCATAACATTAATCAGCAATATTATTGCCATCCCTACTTCATATACGTGAACTATATGAGCAACCATGCTTGAAAAAGCATTTAATGTCACAAAAAAGAAAACGTAGATTTTTAAAATACAGTAGGTGAACCCAAGTTTGTGTTTGCATTTGTTAATCAGCATTCACACACATCTGTTCACGGCAGTACAGACATTGTCAAAGGATTCATGAACAGAGTCAAACTTTACAGAGCCAATCAGAGGTTAACTTTTGTAATTCTAGCTTCCGTATGCTACTGAATGATAAATGCTGAGTGGTTACAATGTGTTAGTAGAACTCTATATAAACAACTGCCCCATTATTAATTTCCCTGTGTAAGCTGGGAATCTCACCATATTCACTAATGAGAAAATGGGTTCTTTAAAACTGGCTATATAGTTAGATCTTTCTGTTGTTAAGGGCAAAGGCACACTATGACTTTTGATGCTTGTGACAAAATGGCAAGAAAATGGACAAAACACCTGGCAACTTTTCCTGAGCAGATAACCACAGCAAAATGCCTTCAACCTATTTTCTTGCAGTAAAAAGCATCTGGTAAATCACCTGGTGTTTTGTGGTAGTCGCACAATTTTTCTATGCATTTCAATGCTGGGATCACTGCCAGCAGTGGTATAACTAAATGTTCTGGTGACCCAGTACAGGATCAGCACCAGGCCACCATACCCTTGAGGTGCTAACCTCATCCTGCCTCCCTAAAGATGTACCCATATCCAGGGGAAAACAGGTATTGCACAGGTAGAGGAGTTGCAGCAGTCATGATAAAGCTCTGCCCCTGTCAAAATGAACTATGTGCCACTGCCCTAAAGAACAACTGTATTACATTAATAAAGCAAGATAAGACTGCCAATTTTTTTCAGAAAAGCAGAAAGAAAAATACCCCTATGTAAGGGAAAAAAACTCCATGAATGAAATCCTTTTTCCCCAAGGCTAATCTACTTTAACTAATATTATTTATTGTTTTAAGGTACTACCACAGATAAAAAAACATTGCATACAACACTGAGCTGTGATACAAATCTGCATGTGTCACACTGGCATATGACTATAACTGACAAAATTAGACTGGCAGGACAACTAGGGACAGCATTTACTGCTACTTGCACAATATGTTAATGCTGGCATGAATCAGCATTCTTTTATTATTTCCTGTTACTGCAATACTTAAAGATGGAGAATAGAATGAAAATTTCACCTCATAAGTCAGTATTTAAAAAAAATCTTTTTATGACTAGAAACAGACTAGCAAATAAACAAAAAAGACAAACATGTTTTTTTCAATTCAGCTGTACCAATAACTCAGGTACAAGGAATACTCTTACTTTATTGTTAATGCGTCCTTACATCATAACAGTCTTAAGAGATTTTGAGCCTCACAAAAAGAGCTAGACCTGGTCCATGACAGATGCCCAGAAACAATGCTCAACCTGGTCTCTAATATAAGAGGACAAAGGAGTTATATATTAAGCTCCATTAATATATGTATTATTAAAGTGCAGATGTCACCTCAAAACTAATACTAATTTAGGTTCTACTAATTAAATAAATGTTTTTGTAAATATATATGTATTTTAAAAAATGTACTTTTATACAATGTTTCTCTCTGTCATCTTCACTGTCAGCCTTCTTTTTCTCCTCAGGTTGGGTGAGGCTAAATGATGATTGACATAGCTCCTGCAATCAGATCACTTAAATCACGATCTAGCAGGGATCGGATAGGAGGAGCTATAATGTCAATCATCATTTAGCCCCGTCTACCCAACCCATGAAAGAAAAGGCAGGCTGACAGGAAAGATGCCATAGAGAAATGCTGTTTAAAGGTACATTTTAAAAAATACATATATATATATTTACAAAATGTTTATTTCATTAGTACAACCTAAATTAGTATTAGTGTTTTGAGGTGACAGGTGTACTTTAACTGAAGCACATCACACATGATCTGTCATGATTAGTGTAATTAGTACAGGAGCAATAGGGTTTCAGCTATTTATAATTCAGATTGTTTAGCTCTGAAAAATGAGTAAAGTTCACTAAATCTACTTTTAATCAAATGAAGTAAAGGGCAATCAGGTGAAGTTGGGTTCAAAATGCGCCCCTCTGACTTGAATGATGATCGAGTCAAAACCGCCTTGTGAATTTATGCAAAGGTGTAACCCTGACAAGATACATTTTTGTTGCAGTTACCACTTCCTGCAAAGTAGTGACATGGTAATAACCCGGCCCTCCATTAAATCAGTGGGATGCTATTTGGTGGAGTTTTGTCAGCATTTGGACACTGGGTTTACCGAAATACCTCATCTGATACTGACTAAAAGTAAAAGCCTTTTGTAAGATTTTCATTTAATAATTGCAGGATAAATCTCAACCCGAACTTGTTATTTCTTTACAAACACGCAGGAAAACCTTATCACATCTAATTTAGTTTTTACTTGCACATACTGTATACCACACAGCACTTGAAGAAACCTTAAAAGCTGTGATGTAGAAAACTTAAAAACTTTACTGATGTCAGAACTGTTTAAAAACTGTTGTGATGAATCCTAGAGCACATTTTATCTGTAGCCTCATCTAACAGGGTTCCAGGCATGATGATTTAGAATTTTTTGGCATTAAAATACCTCAAAATCCCTGCGCTTTTCATAAATAGGAATGATTAGTTTATAAATGTCAGCTATCAGCTCATATCGTTCGGCTTTCCAAAGCCCATCTGCACACTGTTCCAAGAGCTCCATAAGTACATCCTGTGGAAAAAGTGATTTGAAATAAGTTACTAAATACTGTTATTGTGCAAATGACTCTATACAGTAATTTATTTCAAAAGCTGGTATTTAATAACAGTAGTCAATAAAACCAAATTATTCAGCAACAGATTTTATAGCAAGAAAAAGGATACGTTAAACAGAATCTGACTCCAAGTGGACCCTGCACCAATCAAAGGGTTAACATGTCTATGTTTACAATGTTGTGTTTTTACTTGGTGTAAAGATTTCCCAGCTTCTGCACTAGCCAATTTCAAAAGGAAAAGCTATTCACATAGTGCATTTTTTCCTTACAGAATTATTATTTATTTTGTCTTATTCAGATAAAATAAGCCATTGTGTATCTCGACCATGCCCTTTTGGTGATGTTCCTCCTGGTGACATTAGCTTCTGATCCTTTTGGCTGCTGGCAGACCAAAATGAAAAAATGCTGACCATCAAGTCACAGCAGAGCATAGCCCAGCAATATTGCTATGCCTGTGCTCTGATTGGCTTTCCGAAGATGCAAAAGCCACTTCACCATGAAAACAGCCATGGCGATCCCCCTACCTGCTCTGTGTACTGGGGGTGTGAAGAGATCATTTGAGTGCAGCATATTATAAATAAATAACTGTAGGTAAAACAATGCATTATAGAAAACAGAGATATACATGTGTTGGAAAGTACTTAGTGTGTACGTGTGGATGTGTGTGTGTGTGTGTCTGTCTGCCTGCCTGTGGACGCCAGAGATCTACTTTAAGGTTTTAGATAAAGCAGTAAAGAGATTAATGAATTTATAAGTAGGTAGGAAAAACAGAATCTTGTCAAAATGTACTGTATGATTTACAAAAAGCATGCATAGCATGCAATAGTTTATTACAGGGATGGCGAACCTATGGCACGCATGCCAGAGAGGGCTTGCAGAGCCCTCTCTGTTGGCACGCGAGCAGTCGCCATACCCTGCCTTCAGTACAGGCTGTGGACCCGATCTGAAAGTTTTCAGGCCAGATCCGTGGCCTGCACTGAAGAAGCGCACACGAGCAGGGGAGTTCTCCTCCTCAGACACATGTGCGCTCCTCCCCCGGCCCTGGCGTGATGACGTCACTCACCAGCGCCCTCGTGGGTGACGTCACCTTTTTGGCCACCCCTGGTTTATTAAAAGAATAATAATTCACACAAGTATTTGGTATTTTTCCATTGTGTACAAACTAGCAGTTAGGCAATGAGCACTCAACAAAATGTATTATATAATTAATTAATTGGTGCTACCAGATGGAGTAACAAATTCTAGATCAGCAAAAACAAGAGAAAGACTCACTTATACGGTGCACACAAAATATGAAATTTATTAATTACAAAAAAGATTTTTATATTGAATATAGTGGAAAAACTCTGGATTCTTGAGAAAAGAATCATATAACAAAATTAAAAACAATTAAAAAATATTTGCAGATGCCTTAACCTGTTATATGGCTTAATACAAATAATTCCATTACATATAAACTCAAATGGTATATGCATGTTCTAATCACAGCCCAAGCAACATTACCGTCAGCAGTCATGATAGTATTGTCACTGTTTGCCTGAGTTGATATGGTGATGGCACGCAGAAAAGTTAATCTGTATGAAGATTGATGCAAACAGCCGTTATAATGAATGTGGTAGGCAGCTACAGGTAGGCAGGAGCGAACGCGTTTCGTCCTTACTAGAGGACTTCTTCCAGCGCCATCATTGTGGCTAGCTGCTGATAATAGCTCCCCATTCACTTTACCAATAATTGCAGGGGAAATGCTGACAGGTCTCTTTTGCTTGGGAACCTACAGGTAAACCACCAAATGTAGACCAGCAAAAAGCTGGAAGAATAGTCATGTATTAGGCAAAGAATGCTAGTCAATTTCAGCAGCAAACCATAATAGTATAGCAGGGCTGTCATCAGAAATCAAGAGAGCCAAATAACATAACTTTGCAAGTTTTTGCACATCTACATTAGCCTATAGGCTAATGAACTGACAACTTTATGCTACTACACTTGATACCCTCCTATCTGTTGATGTAAGTCTTACTCCTATTTAGAATGTGAGCTCTATGGGGCAGGGACCTCCAATCCTCTTGTTTCAATTATGGTGTGGCACTTAGAGTGATTTATTTACTTGATTATATACTTGTAATTTACTTCACTTATTCTTTGTTAAGCACTTTTCCCTTTTCTGTATTATAATTGTATGGTTGGATTGTACAGCACTGTGTAAACTAGTGGCATGTTATAAATAAAAATATACAAAATATACATACATACATTACTCTCTTAACTGCCCTATTAAATAATTCAGTGCCTACAAGGCCATTTGCTTCACTCTTCAATATCAACAAGCCTACATGGGACAACTTTCTGGGTCCCACAGTTTTAATGAACATTTTTACAACAACTGCATAGCTGCCAAGCCAAGTAGCAATTTTCTTTTCTTTTTCTGGTGTTAGTGGGCCTTTAAACTGAAAGAACAATATTATAATTATCAATCACATGCATCATCCCTGCAATGTAATTGGTATCTTCATTCCATTAAAGATTTACTATTTTATGCCTTGCGGTTTAAAGGTTAAGTGCCAGCTTTGCAGGAAATAAAACTGATAAAAATAAACTTACTCCGCAGGTCTATTTTTATCAACAAGAAAGCTGATGGCAGAAATTACTTCCTAGCACTTGATATGTAAAATATATACCGTCACCACTTAAAAACAAACACAAGCAAGAGCAAACTTATATCTACAAAGCTTTTGTACACTCGCAGTCCAGGTTCTTTCAGGCGTTTAGGAATGTTTTGATTTAAAAAAAAAACAACAACATGCAATTACCTTTAGATGGCAATTTTTGCATTCAGATTATTAGGCTGAAGAGCAAAAATGCTGTGTTTTGCAAGCAATTAAAATTGTAGCGTTCCAGAATGCACAACTCGTCCCAATCTTAGAAGACAACCACTAAAGTTTGCTTAATGTACACATTGAACTAACCTCATTAAAGTGAACATCTTGCATCCCAACATCCTCCATCATTGAAGCCTCTTCATCTATATTTGGAGTGATCACCCTGAAAGTGGAGCATCCTTGTCTGAACATTCCTGAAAAGTATAAAAGAATAATAAACAATAACACTGAACTGTAACATAACATGCAGTAATAACATAGAAAAGGACAAGTTCCTGTTTGGCCGGCATACAACAATAGTGTCTCCAGTGTAGGATTGAGGCAAGCTGGGACCCTGGAAAAAACTAAACTCAGGGCCCCAGCATTGCCTCCCCAACACCCCCAGTGCCCCCTGACTTAAAGGTGGCCCCAAGCAGCGCTTGATCTCAAAGGGCCCCCAGCAGCACTTGAGCAGAGGAGCTCTAGTATACACTTACCTTCCCGGCTCTCCTCCTGCACTGTTGATCATGATCTAACTCTTAACCCAAGTCACAATCATCAGTGCAAAAGGAGAGCTGGTAGGTAAATAAGTACCCACCAATCAATCAGTGCTCAATCACTGCAGGAGCCCCCTTGAAGTCAGGGGCCCAGGGCAATTGCCCACTTTGAATCCCCTATCACCGGCCATGACCGTCTCTGACAAGAAAAACACCTTAATTAGCAAAGTGTATATTTTTTTTTTTTTTACCAACATTTCATAGTATATTCAAAAAGAAATAAACTGATGGTAATATTGGACTGCAGGCCAGTGATACCTGATTACCAAGTATCTCATGCTGATGGATCTAAATTAGGAAACTGTTGCATCTGTGCACTGGGTCTACTGCTAAATTGTATGTTCCAGAGATCAAGACTTCTCTTTAGATACATGTGCTGTCAGGATGCAGCCCATTTATTCTGATGTGTATCCCTCTCTTTTAAAATCCTTGTCCATTCCAGTCACCATTCCCCAAGGCAGTTTCTGCTATGTCAGTCCAGACTAAAGCCCAAGTTCAGGTTCTGCCCGATTCTTGTGTATTGATTCCTTGCATTTTTAAATGACTACAATTTCTGCCACCTTCTTCCACCTCTGTGTAACCTTTGGAAATAAAACTAGCTGCCTGTCTTAATCTAGAAAATCCCTTCATATTCTGCAGTTATGCCTCCAGGCCTTAGAATTTTGCCAGCACAGAACACTTGAAGTGGCTGGATCCTGGTCCCTATCACAGCAGAAAGCCTTCAGCACAGATAAAAATCTAGGTGGACTGGGAAGCTGTACTGCAGTTCTCCATCTGGGTCTGCACCAACTGCAGAAGATGTTATAGGAAGAAATTTAAAATGAAATAACTTCAATTAAATGCACTTGATTTGGTATACTAAAATTAAGACAGAAAACTAAATAATTATTTACGGTTCATATACCGCACTAGGGCAGAACTACAATTTTGCTTGCTTAAACAAAGCACATTAATGAGAAACCAACACCACACCTAAAGCTTCACTTCAAATATAACATAATAAAAATAATGAATGGAAACAGCGAATTTTGTGAAAAAACAAAAGATTTTCCAGAATTAGCAAATCCAAAGAAAAGGTTTTATATTTTTAATGCATAACAATGAAACTACTTGTACTCATTTTTAGAAATGTATACTGTATGGCACATATTCTGTCTTGTAATTAGAGTTACTTGTCAAATGGCTTTTCAATAATTGACTAACTACAATATCTATTAAAGGACCAGTAACACCAAAAAAAAAA
>WMED01012383.1:0-14844 GCA_019650415.1 Pipa parva
GTGGCGCTCCGAGGAGGAGCGGCGCTGGAACTTTGGAGGAGGTGAGTAGGGGATGCTGGGCGGGTGTGCGCGTGCCGGGGGGGTGGCAATTCGGCCAGGGTGTACTTGCTGTCCCCACAACCCCTTACCTTCCTTACTACCCTCTGAAGGAGGGGGGAGCTAGCTTAGTGCTCACCTCCTCCTTTTCCCTCTCCTTCTTGCCGGCTGTCTGTAGCGCTTCCTCTCCACAGCACTGATTAAACTTCCTGTCGCTCACAGGAAGTTTAATCAGTGCCGGGGAGAGGAATCGCTATAGCACAGACATCTCCTCCATTGCTGGCTGTCTGTGCTGTAGCGTTGAGCTGAGCGCTATGGGGAGAGGAATCGCTATAGCACTTAGCTCAGCGCTACAGAACAGACAGCCGGTAACAAAGGAGCTGTCTGTGCTATAGCGATTCCTCACTGCCGGTCCGGACAGGATGGCTGTCGGGTCTGGATCCGGACCGCGGTCCGCCTGTTGGCGACCCCTGGTTTATAGATTCAGGGGGTAATTCAGCAAGGTGCGAACTTACCTTGTGATGCTTCAATTCACCTCGCTGAGACTGTTACGCGCTGGTTTCTCTCCTATACGCGCACATCAGAGAATGCTTTAAAGGTATTCCAGTCACCTCGCGACCACTTGAGTCGCCTCGCGAGACTGGAATACTTTTAAAGCGTTCGCTGACGTGCGCGTGTAGGAGAGAAGCCAGTGCGTAACAGTCTCGGTGAGGCGAATCGAAGCATCGCAAGGTGAGTTCGCACCTTGCTGAATTACCCCCTCAATATCCATTGTTGGCTCCCAATCAGTATTAAAATGATGTGTTAAATTCCACTATAATTTTACTACACACCTTGTAATACTACCAATGTTTCATTGTAGGTCAAAATCATTCTGAATTCATTTTTCAGTCCCATATATTAAAATCCAAAATATTATTCAAGATGTTTTCTAGATTAGGAGCCTCTCTGCACACAAACTCCTCAACAGGCAAGTTGATTACTGTAGTTAGTAACTGGTGTTAAATCAATTCTGTTGGTCAACACCAATTCTAAAAAAAAAATATTTTCCTTTTGAGCTCTCAATAAGTTGATTCAATAACCTGTTACTCAAAGAGAGTCTGAAGTCAATGTAATTAATGTAAAATCAAAGTTAAAGGAATTGTATTACGTACATTGACTTAAAAGCGCTGTGTGTGGCAGACTTGCGTTATTATATGTAAGAATCTGCTACCCTTGGCTGTGATGCATATTTCAGTAGCTTATATAGTTTCTGGGTAGTTAAAATGCACCAGAGAGTATAAATTGCACTGATTGTAGGTAAAAAATACAAGCTTGAGAATTGAGATACACCAATGGGTTATAATGCTTCAGCCATCTGTGACTGTGAGAATCTAGCACAACAGTTGAGTTAGAACCTGTGTGAATCAGAGTTTCCCCAACTGGTGGGCCCATATGTGAGCTCAAATATAGGAGGAAAGTGTGAGTACTAGTACTAAGAGTAGGTATTTCCATAGTATGGGTGCATGCATGATATTGCAGATGATGGTAGCACACACTGATCTCATTACAGAGCTAGTCTTTTCAGTACGTATTTGATATTCCAATCACAGCGCAGGGAAAGAAAAGATATGGAAACCAAATGGGAATCAACAACACCTTGAGCAGAACAATGAAGCTTAAAACGTTGCCTAGGGACATTATGGTTAAAATACTTTATATGTAGCTATATTTTATCATCAAAAGACTTAATTTACTCAATCAGGAATGAAACAGTCAGGCTTTAAATGAGAAATAATGACAGAGTTAAAAGTTAAATTTTTTTTTATTGGTTTACCTAATGCGGATGATATGGAAATTCCTTATGCTGCTGCCTCAAGGAAGCCCTGTCAGCAAATGCTTCAGGATACCACTTATGCCACGATAATCACACTGCTGGGTGTTACCTCCAAAGATGCACCAACAGGGGAAACATGCCAACATCAAACATCATTATACTCTCATCTTCCTGCAAAGAGACTGCAGCAAGTTACCACCATAATGTACAGGATGCATCACAAAATTCTGCATCAGCTGGGATTCCTTAAACTGCTCTGAAGATGGCTTAGTTCTTCTTAAATGAGTCATCTATGTTCATGTTATCCTATGATTCCAAAGGATATGACATTTCAGTTTAAAAGATTGCAATTCCCAATTCGATTAGCGTTTGCAATAACCATCAACAAAGCTCAAGGCCAATCTTTAGAATTGTGCGGTTTAGATCTAGAAACGGATTGATTCTCACATGAACAATTGTATGTTGCGTGTTCTAGAGTCGGCAAACCAGACAATCTCTATATCTGTAGACAATGGAACAAGAAAAAATATTGTATACCCACAAGCATTGTGAAATTAAACACATTAGAAATGTGTGCTCTCTCTTTTCTTTCTGTTCCATTTAACCAGACTGAGTCACAGCAACGTAGTTACTAAATATAAATAAATCTTTATAGCCTATATGAATGTGTTATCTATGGAGGGTAGTTTTCCCAAGCGCAAAAGAAGTCAGATATTGTTGTGAACATATTCAATTTATACACATATATAAAATAAAAATATGCATATATGTTTATCCTATGTCTTCCCTACCCATTGCACACAATAAATTTCCCATGATGAATAAAGAAAATTCAAGGATGCTAGGAACAAACTCTTAATGCTATGCCATATCAGAGACTTTGCAAATTTAATGTGGTGCTTATCACCGCAATATTGCATAGGGACTACAGGGAGATTGGGGGAAAATCTTAACGTTTGTGTGCTACCATATGTCACACGTCATGGGAAGTACCGGAGCAACAATGTACTATGTGACGTGACCCTTTAAGAAGAATAAAAATATATTAAACATACTTTTGTATATTGTGGTAAAAGACTACAGTCAACAGACCTAACTGCTATTTTGGCCATCTATAAAGAGTCTGTATGGCCATCTACAGTATAAAGAGCCATTGGTATGTTAATGCACAAGTTTACCGTGGAACTGATAATTGCGGCCGTCATCTTTAAAGTGTAAGTAAGCGCTGTGTATAAATAAAGCTCTATTTACCTACTGTCAAGCAATAAATCGATTAAGAAATTCCTGACTCACCTCTTAACCAAGCAGATCTTAATAATCCCTTTGCGACTGCACTGCTTCAGTGAGTGTTTCCTGCTATGGGCAGTATGGAGTTAATGACACGCGCCCTCCTCTAACTGTCTTTTCCAACAAGTACAGGTTGTGGAACAGCTCTTATCTGTAGGACAGGTCTTATCTGCGCATGCTCAGGGCTATAAACAAGCTTTTCAGATAGGAGAGGGGGAGGAGGAATTCTGTCTTTCTGTATCATCTGTGATGTCACTTGGGGCGGGGCTTATCGGTACTGCTTCAGGAACAGTCTGTACACAGAATGGCAAAGGGTGCAGGGCTTTTTGATTAAGAGGTGAGAACTCCTGATACAAAATTCCTTTTTATATTTTAATGTTTAGGTTTATGCTTTATAAATGTAAAATAGATGCATAGCTTTGTCCATAACTTTACTTATACTTTAATTTGTGTTATCACTACTGACATGGATGCATATCAAGAAGATCACAGTATTTACTGGAGGGGCTATGAAAAATTATAGAGGACATGCACTCCAATAGAAAGGTGTAGGGAGTGCATCATCACAACCACTTGAGGTATGAGGAGCTTCTGAACTGCTGCAATAATGGGCTGAGTCCAGGACTTGGCAGGGAACCAGAAGTAATGAAACTTAGTTGTAAATCTGTCTGCCCCTAAGGAAAAGCTTACACACATGTTCCCTGAAGAAGTACTCTTGCGCGGTATGTAAAGTGATTTTTCCTTTAAGAACCTGAGTGGGGCAATACATATAAGCAAACCTTCAAATTAGCTTTCAGTGTTACTTTAAGGCACTGGTTATTTTGTGTTCAGTTTACCTTGTGGAAATAATGGTTCTACTCTTTGGAAAGGTCAAACAGTGGGTTATTACAAAGCTGTACTCTATAAAAATAAAACACAAATAGTACATAATAGCTGAAGGCAATTATAAGCATGCTGAGAAAGGCCAGTTACAGCTAAACATTCCTGTAGCGCCTTTAAGGCTACTGTTGGTGTGTTGGTTCATTATCTGACCAGCATTCTACTTGGAAGTGTAGTAGGGCCTGACTTTTGCAGTATGACAGGAGTGTCATATTTCTTCTAAATGATGGCCCAGTAAACAGAGCCTGTCTAAAGGCACATGACAAATGCTGTTAACCTACAACTTGGGAAAGCTGTTTCTTTTAGCATGTTTGGGAAAAAATGAAAAGTGTGCAGATTGTCTCCTTGTCCCAGTTAAACAAGTACCATGCGGTCTGCCCATCACTACTTTTTTTTTTTTAAGGAGATTGAAAATTATTTCAAACAGCAAATGAGACAATTGCATTCGGCAAAATAGTTAACAGTAAAAGGCTATTTTACAATTTACCTCTGGTGCTTAAGGTACCTTATGCTCCATAGGTAACATACATATCAGAAGTTAAATCAAGTATAATAATTTTTTTTGTTACAAACTGATTTTTTTTATTTTAAGAAGCATTGCACTATTAGCGGAATTCATCAACCAGTCAATAGCTGGCATTCTCCGATACAAGAGAAGCTACTGCAACATACAGATTAGTTACTATGGGTTACAAGACCTCAGTAAAGAACTGCCCCGGTTGATGCATTCCCCTATGTTTTGACAAAAGCCTCAAATGCATACAAAATGTGTCTCATTGTCTGCACTGGTGACAGAAATCCTTGTAACTTTTTCTATAGGTTGTAAACTGAGACAAAAGGTCTCCAGGGATTTTCTTTGCAGTTCAGTGTTTAAGGAAATAGTTTTGAGGCATTTTGCCATGACCGCTATTGCAGACAATGGGCTGCATTTTCTATCCATTTTGACACTGTCCTAAGGTTCAGCTTAAACACATCATTTAAAAAAAAAAGAATATGTGTATGTTTAAAAGGGCAACATGAAGAAAACAGTTTTTAGAAATTTTCCAAAATATTTATTTTGAAAACAGATGTACAAACCTTTTCTATTAATACTGCAGATTTATAAAAACAGTAATGAACGACAAGCTTGCAGCCATTTTTTCCCCTATAAATTACAAATGCGAACAAAAAACAAAAAGTCTTTCTGCAAATTCAAAAAGTTTGAGGCATCAATAAAGCGAAAAATACATTTACAATTCAGCAGATGCGTCCGTTTGTACGCTATGCTGTGCATCTTCCATATGAATTCCTGGAACGCTATGCACAGGCATAAGCATGACAAACCACCTTCTTTTCCACAGTGAAGGCTTACAGCTTGGCAAGCACAGCTTTGTTCCAGTATTTTATACAACCAACAGAAAAAAAAATCTATACAAGTTGTATTATTTTGTACAGCCCAGTCTTGCTTAAAAGAAACATTCAAAACATATCAACATTAAATGCAGGATTTTACCAGTCTGTTCTGATCTCAGAATATATCAAAGTCGCGCAGAATAAAACCATGAAAGGACTCTAGGCAGATTTCTAAAAAGTATAAAAATGTTACATCTGTTTTACAGTTTCCTACTTTCTGTAATTTCAGAACACAACAGCGAAAGAAAATAATTATGTGCCTGTACATGGTCCCTTTGTGTTCTGCTATTTTATAGTTCTGAAATGTGTTGCTGTTGAGGGAAATCAATACTTTCCTTTTTATAAAACACGTACCACTTAATGACATCAGTGGGGAGGGGGGATTGTAAACATCCTTCAATAGAGACCAGAGTTTGCCTCTAAAAAATAAAACTAATCTTAAAGAGGTCTCCTTAAATAAGAATTCTAAAATAAAAACTGAATCAATTAGTTGTCTAGAAATTAATAAGTAACAGCAGAGAAGCCACACCTACAGAACGCATGGAGATAATGAGGTCACCACAAGTTTGCAAACTGATATTATCCAGTAACAGGACATTTCATAGCTCGTGTGGAATTCAGAATCACAACACAGCTTTTGGAAACTGATTAAAGTCTTCACAGCTTGGATAAAAATGTAAGGCTACATTATAGCCAGGGATGCCATGCCGGGTCCATTCGACATAAATTATCCAGACTATTTGCAGCTGCCACAAGTGTATTGACTTTGCTTTCTCCACCATCAAATTGAGCCAAATTGTGTAACCGAGTCACTATGGCGGTCACAGCTTTCTGTACCAAAGATACTAACTGTTGGCTGTCCATGTTCTCAGGCTGCCCAGCTGGAGAGAGAGGAGATGATGTGTCCTCTTGTGTCTTCTTGTGCCATGCAATTATTTCATCCCGCAACACTGTCTTTAGAATACCATCAACCTGCAAAGAAGAGGAGAAAACTGCTTAAATATGATTGCCTAGGACATTAAATGAGTAGAGAAACATACTGGGTCATTAATATCATTTAAATATGTTTGCTATATACAGAGCAATCTCTGCAATCTTAAACTAGTCACCAAAGCCTGCTCTACCTTGAAATTAGGCTGTGCAAAACAGCGAGCAACAGCAATCATAGATGCCGTCAGCGGCCCCGAAACACCAATTGTTGTCAAGAATTCAGAAATGTTCGGAGTTAGCCGAAATGGAACAGGGCGATTGGCATCCAAGTCTCCAGTAGCATCGTTGATGTCAAATCGGAAGTAAGCCACATTAAGCTTGCCAGTGTCCTAATAATTGAAAAGACAAAAGAGAAACAAATGACTTCAATATCTTCAGGACAAAAGACACTCAAATAAACGTAAAATCTCATAGACCTTAAAAAAAGCAATCATTAATCGTGCTTAGTTTAGTAGAATACATATGCTAGCCATTTCTACATCAGAATGCCTCCTTTCATTCATCTCCATTTATTTTCTGGACCCTCTTTTGTAGGCCTACAGTTTGCTTTACTGGGCCATGACCCCCTTGCACTTTTCCTTTCCAAGATGTTTAGTACATATTACTAAGGTCAGGGCTCTTTAAGAAGACCATGAAGAAGAAATTATGACAGTGAGAAATGAACAATGGTTTTCTGGGGAAGTGTAAATGCTATCATCAATGTAAATAACACTCCGATATATGTTAGGGGAAGCCTTGCAAAATGAATATCCATGTGCGTATTTATTTATACATGTTCATCCCTTAGTGTTTTACATTAGACATATGAAATTTAAACTATATATGTCAGAGATGTCCAGTTTTTTTTTTCCAGCTACCAGTCATTTGTTTTAGACATCTCTAGAGATTTATAGGCTCTGTTATTCGGACGCTCTGGGATAAAGTTTGATTGAACATTTAATCTGAAACACATACAGTTATATTCCCTTTCAGGTTTCAGAGAGGCTGCACCAACCTTGCTATTAAAACAAACATTATTTGAGCTACAGCTTGAAGAGGAACCTTTGGTAGCGAACGGGTGAAGTTTGCTATGCAATTAAAGAAGGATTTGTACAGTGATGTTCCGCTAGAGTGGTTTGATCAGCAGCAGAAGCTTTTCCTGCTTCTTCAAATACCAAGCGCACCTGTGCAATCTGCAGCATCTCTGGATTCAGTCTGTTCAAATGAAAGACAAATTCTGCAAAGCCGATCAAAGCCAGCTGGATAGTAAACATCTTGCGGAAAGTCCAATAATCTGTGGCATTGGGAAAGGTGTGCAGAGCCCACTCCTTCAACATGCTGCGAGGTACCATGTTACTCTGAACCTCCTTTAATATGTCACGGAGAACCTAAAATTAAGATGCAGTTGTTGAAAATAATGTCAAATATAAATTAAGTAAATAACAAAAAAGGATCTGATTACCCAATAGGTAAAAAGGTGGTTTTGCAATGTGCATTTAGGGACCAAAAGCCTCCATATGTGAACATTTCCTATTCAGATGACAAGTACTTATAAAGATGTTTAATTTCAAAATATCAGAGTCCTAACTGTGTCACTATTTATCTGGTCTTGTTTTGCAGCTTGGAGACATCAATTGTATATTACATAAACAAACACCCATTTAGTCAGTCTCCCAGTGCTCGCTTTCAACTGAGCGGTATTTAATGATTCATGAATGGATTCAAACACCTTACTAAATGAAAGTAAACTTATTCTTAATAAAAATAAATATGCACTGGCAGATATGAAGAGGTTTTTGAAAGTGTAGTATATGCTATGGATGAATGAAGGGGATTAAATAAATAGTTGTAGAATCTTATAATGTCCTTTCAAAACATTTTTTTTCAGTAAGTAATCCCATGCTTGTTAATCCTACTTGCCGACCTTTATTAAATGTAAATGGCTTTCAGAACCTTAATAAATATCCCCATTCGAGAATACTATTTTAGCATGGTCAGATTCAGACTTCTGAGCATCCTCACTGCACTTTCTCTAGGGCCAGGAACGTCTTGTACAATCCCCAGCATCTAAGCTAATAAGTAAAGGTTGACATGGTGAAGGTAACCCTTTAAAACACAGAGCTGCATTAAAACTATTACTGACTGCCATGTACAGGTAGATTGGTTAAAAGGCTGTTTGTAGATACGGAGATAAGGCAGGGTATCATACACAAGTACATCTTACACCAGGCACCAGCTAAGCAGCTCTACCTCAGCAGTAATAGTTCACTGAGGAGCCTATTCATGAAAGTCTGAACAGTGACATAAAGGTCATCTTTCTCTATCCATGTTGGGGTGTGGAATCACCTTACTCTACCCATATAGGGGAGTGGGATCATCTTACACTACCCCATTTTGGGGTGTTGGATCATCTTACTCTACCCATGTTGAGGTGTGGGATCATCTTACTCTACCTATGTTGAGGTGTGGGATAAACTTACTTTGCCCGTGTTGGGGCATGACCTCATCCTAGAATGACAACGCAGGTTGTGTTGTAGATATCTTAAAATTGCTGGTATCTAAAAGTAAGCAGATATTGACTCTTGTGCCTGTGACTGTGATTTGCCATATTTTGGATACCTTTCTCATGGTGAATATTAGTAGCAATGCAATACTATACTATTACTCACACACTAATACAAATGATAGTAAAATGGTTTAACTAGGGTTTCCATGGAAACAGCCCAGTATTTAAGCAAAAGGAAGACACTGGGAAATAATGTTGTTACAATGTTGTTACACTACAGGAGTTAAATAATGCTAAATCTGAAAGAGTTGCTGTAAATGCAATGCATTGATAGAAGGATGAAGATATATGCAATCGATACATACACATACACACTATTATTTTCTGGCAAATAATTCTAAGTCAGTTCAGTTACTTTTCATCTGACCAGCTAAATCAGTGCCGAGTATGGGAACCATAGACAATTATTCCTCACAATCAAACTCTGAGCTCATTATTTTGAATGGATATAAGTGTTCTTTTTTCCCCAGATGCCTGTTTGCTCAATAATGTGATCTTTCATCTCGAAGGATTGAGATAATAATGTGACTATCCCCCAATATAGATCTGTAAGACACTTGTTTCAGCGCAAAGTTTTTCAAGAATATCAGAGAAAATATGAAGACCAGAAGAACCCCCAAAGCAGCTGCCAAAGGATGAACAATTAATCTTTATATGTGCTGTGACATATAGTAGCGGGTTTTTACTTTAAATGGGATTATTTTTGCAATCTGTCGGCACTAGCATTACACACTGGAGTTTTCCCAAACGACCCACAGTGACCAATTAGGTATTTCATTATCCTAACTGCACAAGACAAGTAAAAGATAATGGCTGATTGTTTGCTACGGGTTACTATATTGGGGCAAACTTTATAGTCCAATGTCCCTTTATAGCCTCTATAAAATTCTTGTCGTAACAGTAGTTACTGTACAGTACGAATGAACAAATGATCTATGGCTTTAAAGTAAACAAAAAAATAAAAAAAATTCCAATAAAAATATCTCCAAGCAAATAACAATTCCGCTACATGAAAGGAACACGCATTTAATACTTAAGCTTACTTAGAGTGAAATGACAGACTTGCAGGAAAAACAATACCGCATAATAATTAAGCCAAACCAGGTAAGTCGTACAGCTCTGCAGCAGAGTTTCCAAATTCATTAATCAAACATTTTCTACCTGATGACTGGCTTGGGTCCCTCGTGCCTGAACTGTGGCCAATCTGTCATAGTAACGTGAAATAGGGTTGTCATGCTCAATGCCTTTTTTGGCACAGCGCTGCTTGTAGATCTCCACCAAGGAAAGAGACGAGGGATTGTCTTCAACCAGACGCATCTGCGGCGAGACAGCCACAACACGGGGGACTGGAAATTATTGTTTGAAGAGAGAGTGGAGAGAAGTAGGAAAATTGATTAATGCGACAATAAACTGATGCAGACACTGAGGCCTGAACATTACACAGTCACCATTTTGGGTGAGCAGAGATATTAGTTGTGCTCATTTAGGCAGAACAAGCACCTGGTATGTAAAACAAGCTCTATGTAGACACCTGCATAATGGAGATATGTCCCTAATGGACTCTAGATTCTATTTTATAAAATGGTTTGTTAATCCTTCACGAGGTCTTTGCAGATCTAACACATCCACTCAAATCAATTTACTTTTTTGCACTTATAAAACTATGAAAAGAGGATGATCAGGACTGCTTTTGAGGGCAGTACAATAATGAGCCTCCAGCCTCACATACACATTTTTAGAAATTCCATATCATGTTTTCCATCTTTGAAATTTCCATAAAACACTGTGCATTATATTAGTGATTGCACAAATAAATTCAGCAGAAGTCACCAGATTCTGAATGTGAGACAGTTATTTATTTTTTACTTATTATTATCGACAAGCCGGAAGGTTACAAGTCAATTACAGTCTAGTATGGCAGTCTAGTCATCCAAATATTAAACCAAGGCAATATTTTAGATTTTGTTTAGCATCAGTTATATCAGAGGATTGTGGGAGATCTCTAAAAGATCTACACTCTCCTGCCAGCTCATGAACACAGTTTATTCTGATTTCTGTCATCCAAGTTTAGTAAAAACAATGAAAGCTATCATTCATTCAATTTCTGTAGTGGTTCAACCAAAGCTCAGTGTACGTCCATACAGTTAGTTAGTTGTCTTAGGACTACTGTATGGGACTCAAAAAACAGTAATTATAAGAACAATGTCCAAAGCTGCTCGGAAACCTTTGCTTCTATTTGATTTCTTGATTGGACATCTAGTTCAATAAATACTCTATTCTTGTGTAGGGTAGCCACAATTCAGAAAATGATGAGAGTCATGAGTACAGATTACTTCTAGCAAATGGTCATGTGTTCAAGAGGTAGATTCTCTATTGAAAATACAAGGAGCTGCAGCACCCAACAATTTAATACAGCTGTTCCCATATGCCAGTAAGATACACATGAGAAATCCCACTATCTGGTTACATGATTATCATACGGTTACTGTACTACAGGCCAAATGGCTCAACGACATAATTAAGTTACTAGGACTGCAATGAATAAACTGCCAAAAAAGAAGATTATGCTGCGTCGGGGGATTAGTCTGTTATTCCAGCATTTTACATAATCCGTAATAAAATATTTACCTGTGCTGCTCTACCAGACATCAGAAGAACAATGAGACAGATATGCCACGGAATAGCTTGTGTCTTTATGTACAAAAGCTCTTTTCTTTTTGGTGCTAGTCGGTTACAGAAAAATTCTGCCTCACTGTTTCCTTGTGTTATGGCTGACAATCTACAACATCTGTTTAACGCTCAGATACAGGGCATTTCATTCACTACTTATCAAACAGTGGAGTCTGGGCCAAAAAATACCAATTATTGATCAGTAATATTATGATGCTGAGGGAGGAGTTAACAAGACTGGAAAACTGATGTTAACCTGGCTTTAAAAGTCTGTATATACCAGGAAATGACAGATAACGAACAGGTTAAGATGAGTTGTTTTTATTTCCCTGATACTTCAAGTTAATTTTCCTTTTTTTTATTTTGAAGATCAAAGGAAATGTCATTAATCAAGTTAGACAAAGAGGCTTTTACACTATCTCAAATTATTTTTTTTTATTAAAAAGCACAATGTATGCAATGAGAGTTTAGTGGCAATCTTTATATGATTTAAAATGTATTTTTCATGGCTTTTTTCCCCCCAGTGATTTTAATTGCCTGTTTTCCTTATAAAATGTAGCAGCAATCAAAAACCTATTGTGTCATGAGCCAAAAGGAACACAACCTGAATCATCCTTCAAAAGATGACAAAGGTTGTTGTGGAAGGACCAAGGGTGGCCTAATGATGTTCTGTAGAAGCTAGAAGCAAGGGGCGGACAGTCTCTGCATGCCAAGTCTACACAATAAGGCATTAGGCAATGCACATCTGTAGGGGTGCTATCATCATGTCTTTTACTAATAAAACTATGTGCATCGCATTCTTCTGTTCAGCCCCTTGGTAGTATTAGAAAAAAAACTGTAAAATGTGTTGAGGAAAAGTGTCCTAATGCAAGCTTGTTTGTTAGCGGCGAAGGGAACGGAATAAAAAGTCTTGATTAAACGGTTTCTGATGTGCTATCTGATAATTAGAAGCTAATTAACACAATGTGCATTACACGTGCTTTTCTCATTAGTGCGCTGGTTCTCGTGCCGTGCTCCCATTTAACTCTAGGGAAGACGAGCACAACATCTACATATGCTGGCTCTGGCACAGGAGGTATAAATAACCCGCTTTGAGACTGGCATTTGATGAGGCATTCAAATTCATTTCTTTATAAACAGGAGAGAGCACTGCTCGCTTCATTGCTGAATTGATGCAGTAACTTGGCCTTTGGGCATATATTTATTTTTGCATAGTCTTTTTTAAAAGCAGTTTTCCTAAATATTTATATTGGCTACAAAAAACATATTTGGGGGGGGTGCAGGATTGTATTTGTTAAGGGAATATAGAGGAATTTTCCTAAGCAGACTTAATATACAATATAAATTCTGTTATAAGACAATACAATATCAGGGAAGGACCCACAATGGCTTTTAGGTTGATAGTATATCCAGCCAATCTGTTTAATTATGGCTGCCATTTCAAATTGTATTTGTTCTTTCTCAAAAGCCCTCCCTTCTAAAAGCATACCACTCAGTGATATAGATTCTCAGGGCCCTTGGAATCCCTGGGCCCCACATTCCTCTTTCCTCCAGATGTTAAAGGGCTAGTTACACCATACACATATCATTTGGATTGGCATGGCAGTTATTCATAGATAGTACTGATAAAAATGTTATCTTTTACATTAAATAACTGTATTTATATATTTTTTTTCTATGTTGTTGCAGCCATCTTTGATCTGTTCTTAAATAACCCCTGACCTAGTCCTTTTCTTTTGGTAGTCTTGCTGGTCCTTTAAATACACTGAAAAAGCAAAAGCTCCAAAATAAATGGATCAAAAGTATATTTTAGAGAAATCTTTACACATGTCCACCGTGAGTCCTCTGGAACGCGCAGCTAAACTTAGCAATATATTTTTATTCGCCATATCATTCTATAACATGTCAGTAAAGTGTTACACCAAAACTGCAATCCACACAAGAAAAAAAAAAATGATGGTGGATTAAGTGCTAAATATATATTTACCAGTGAAGAAAAGGTGCCTCTTTGTGGTTTCTTTCCTTTTCTCCAAGCAAGGATTTAAAAGGCGAAGGAGCTGTAAGACCCGCTCCTCCCTGCGTGACTCGGTCAAGCAAGCATCATTCATTACCAGGTAGGGATAAATCTTCCCATTATGTCCTCGGATGTAAAGCCTTCGTGCTGCAGTGTTATGTTTCTGAACGATCTCTACTCGAGGCATAAATCTGTCCGGAGGAGGAGAAGAAAAAAATATATATTCTACCAAGTCTTAAATATTAAATGCCAACAGGTGCAGTGACAAAAGACAGATAAATGTTAAACTGGTTAAATGACTATTTACCTTAATAATCAATGCATTACTCAATGGAAAGATTCATTATTGCTAAGCTGACTAGAACATCTTTTTGATGCCTCAGAAGGAAATGCAGCCATTATATAAGCAAGCTGGTAGTTACTGTATACATGTCCTTCCTTAATGGGATGACCGGGCCTGCTTCTGTACATCTGCACACATGTATGCATTTATAATTTTATTTATACAGAGCCCCAAACATACGCAGCGCTGTACAGTTCAGTAATACAAATAAAATACAGATTTTGGAAAAGTGCATTAAACAATACAGTATAAAATCACAAGGATACATCACTTTAAATGCTATGTTGAGGTTAACACAAGAGGTTGGAGGTCCCTGCCCCGTAGAGCTTACAATCTAAATGTATCACAAAGAATATCATTTGTCAAACACTTACTAACAGAAATATGAATCCTGTTTTGTATCTTTGAATTTTATGCCCTGCTTATGTTTTCCCTATGTTGCTTTCACATTAATACTTTCTTGTGCTGTGCTCAGCTCTTGTGGAACCACAACTCACAGCATTCTCAATAATGTGTCTGTATAGTTTTCTTAGGATTGCTGCATGTGACTAGAAAGACAACATATCAATACAGTAAAAACTAAATCTGCTCTATACCCTTTGCTTCTTTATCTTCCTTGATTGGATGTTTGTGTCAATAAAGACTCTTTTCCTGCACAGATAAACCAGCAAAGCGAGAAGGACAAATACCACACATCAATGATACAGGAAGACGATCTGTTACTGCATCCACATTTACAATACATTTAAAAGATTATCAGGGAAATTTAACAACAGGGCAAACCTTTACTGCGAAGCAAGAAAAATCCTCCAGCACTCCTCCGAATAAAACTCAGTAAACTTTTATTATTACCACATAGGTACAATTAAAAC
>WMED01012384.1:0-14842 GCA_019650415.1 Pipa parva
TTAGCAAGACACATAGCATCCAACGTAGGTTTTTTAAGGATAGGTTTAATACAGGCCATTATTACTGCTATGAGTGGGCCAGGGCTGTCAGTACTACATTAACATACTCCTTACAAACAGTATCCTCTTACTAGAGAAATACATCTCTGTTACTGAAGCCCGCTGTACACCATTAATTTTGGTAGGTGTACTGTTGTAAAAATAGTGTGGAGTTTTGTCAGGATATAAACAGCTGATATATACACCCAGGTCTCTGAATTTCAGAATTATTTATAATGTGTTTTCATCCTTCCTACTGTGTGTAGAGACCAATAGCTTGGGCTTAAGGTTATACACAGAGAGACCAACACTGATCATAGGTGAACCTTGTGATACAGTAAATACAGCCTTTAATTTGTTTGTTCTTCTGCAACATCAGCACCACTGTGTGGATAATATCCTGTTGTACACAGTAGAGGTGGCTGCTGGTTAAGTGGAGTCAAGACTTTTAACTTTCAAAGTTTACACTTTCACTCAACCTATAAAGTCCCTCCAGATCTCTGGATTCTGACACTTTATCTCAATGTAGAATCAGATCTTGGAGAGATAAGCTGATGCATTATTACATGTTGCCACCAAGAGGCCATAAAATAAACTACACATAGAGCTACATTTTTCCCAGCACTTCATTAAGCCAATTGGCTTTTATATATTGCAGATGCAGAAGCAGATTTCACCATAAACAATATTAAAAACATGAACTGATTGGGCAAGTCAACCCCAATAACTGAGGATTGTGCGTTTGCGTGCTGATTAATAGACAGAGGTGAAGCTCTGATTTACCATTTGTTACATTGTTCGATATAAAAATAACTTCTGTTCTTTAACATCACACTCAGAGTCATCTGTGTCTATATCTTAAGCCCAATTGCTAAAACCTACAAGGCTTTTCCATATAAGAGAAACTTTACATTTCAGCTTCAGACACAGTTTATAAGCAAATATCTAAAGTTTATAAAAGAAAGGGTATAGGAAGCTCAAGAGTTACATAGAGAGTATAAACCACATTTATCACAGTGTGAGGAAGAAAAAGAACATTTTAGAGGAACCTCAATTACCCCCTTCCTCTGAACATCTATTAATATGCATCTGCCCACTGCAACTTCAATATGTCCACAAGGAAAAAAAATCCTTCAGAATCATTTCTGGAGTTATCCACCTATAGTAAGCCACCACAATGCCCACCATGCAGCAAACAGAAAGAATAAATCGGATGTTCCGGGAGTATCACCCTTCTTTTTATTGTGAGCTTTTCAGTACAATATTTAAGCTGCTACAGGAATTGTATCTATAGTGCTTCATGTACATATGAGCTGCAGAACACTAATAAACAGGGAAAATATTCTATTCATACCGTTACATGTGATAAAAGTCCAGCCTTTCTTATCCCGTCCTCTCTTTCCTTCTGAAACATACTTGAAACATTCTAGACAGCAGTGCTGTTAAAAGTATCAGTAAACATTTAGGGGGTAATTCACCATTGCGCGAAGTGAGCTCCGAATCCTTCGGCTCACTTCGCACATGGTGTTATGCGCTCGCTGATGTCCTGCACGCGGACATCAGCAAGTGCTTTAAAGGGATTCCAGTCTCGGCGAGGCAACTCTTTTGGTTGGTTGGTATTGTATATTTTGGGCATGTTCACATGGCCTATTTTAGATAAATATTGTTGAGCACAGATCTAGAATTCCAGCTCTCATTTTCTTATAGGGTAGTACGATTGAAGCTGCAGATCTAAATGCCCATTGCTAAAATCTCTTTCCCTTTATTTTACTTCACTGGCAAATGAGGGAAAGTATTCGATGTAGATGATATATGAATACGGGGTACAACAGATGATTCACATACACACTCCCGCTTAAATGGAAGTATGCCAAGGTCCAATGGTGTTCAGAAAATGTAAAAGTTTTTTTTTGTTACACAATGACAAAATGCCCATAGATCCATCGGCTTTAAATGCATTTCCACTAATATTCCACTTCATGTATAAAGATCTACCGGACGCTAATCAGTTAGGACCAAAGAGAATTCTGCTCAGTGCTGCATGAGACTTAGAAATGACCACCAATCCTAAAAATTATAGTCAGAATCTGAGAGTTCCCAATAAGCACTCTCAAGTACAAGGATAATGCAATCATTCCAATTCTCACAGTGCTCTGAAGATATACTAGCACTTAAGCAAACAATCGCGCTTAGCAGACTCACTCTTATATTCTTGTCCCATATCATTAAATAGTCATCATTTCAGTTATTATACATCTAAAACTACCAGTGCTTTTTAAGCAATTACACAACATTGCAATACAAAGGGGATAATAATGTGATAACTTGATCCTGTTTACAGCAAAGGCTCTAAAGACTTGAATATCAATCAAAGCAAAAGCATTCATCTAAGACTGCAAGCAATTTCCCTGCTTCTTTACAGCCCCGATGCCTGACTTCAAGCAGGGTTGGGGCTTAAGGGCAGCTGACATTTTGGCTCTTCCAATCAGATCCTTGCTAGATAGTGATTTGAAGGATTGGATTAGAGCAGCGGTTCTCAACCTGTGGGTCGCGACCCCCGCCGGGGTCGCGAGGCCGTCCCACGGGGGTCGAGAACCGCCTCCGACTCCCGGAAGTGCCGCAGGAACCCTTCTTATAAGGGTTCCTGCGGGTGACGTCAGCCGCAAACGTCATCACGTCGCGGCGTGGTGACGTCAGGGCCGGGGTCGCCGGCTGAAAAGGTTGAGAACCGCTGGATTAGAGGAACTACGTCATCTGCCCTTTAGCCCCCGTCTTCTCCGGAACAAGATTGAAGTCAGGCATCTGTGCCATAAAGAAGCAAGGAAATTGCTTGAATTTCTGCAGTCTTAGTTGAATGCTAGTAGCTTTCAGCTACAACTGTTCCTTGCTTCCCATAAACATGTTTCTGAGTGAAACTGGCTGACTTTAAATATACTTTCCACTTAAAGGCAGCAAACATCTAATAAGCTGCAAAATGTCCTGGTGTAGCTTCCTGTTACTGTGTTTATTGGGATCCAATCAATAAACAAACAGGGACAGCCTGAAAAGAGAAAAGATTGAGGGGGTTATTCACTAAAGTCTGAATTGTTGCGTATAGGTGCTAATTCTCCAGATAAAGACAGTCGCAACAGGCCACTACAGTCAAAGTCGCGTCTTTATAATGAGAATATTGTCGCAGTTGCGACTTTATTATGGAAAAATTTCGCAATCTTAACATTACAAAATTATCGCGACTTTACAATGGGGAAATTGTAGCAGATTTGCTATGGGAATCCGACGTTTACGAATTCAACAGTCAAATTCGCACCTTAGTGAATAACTCCCTGAGAATATGCTGTGGATGAAGTGTATTTTGGAAGGAATATTATGAAGATAGAAGAATGAGTGATTTAAATTGTGGATAAAATGGAGACGATAAAGGGAGGTTAGGTGCAAGACTAATGCAAGGGTGTCTGTTTACAAATAAGGTTCACTTGTTTATTAACATAATATATCCTATATATTGTCTTACTTCCTACAACCTGTCACACTCACACCTATTGAGAGCATAGGTTACTTACACAGGACAGCCAACAGACCCTTGTAGGGTGTAATTCTTATCTCTGTCTTCTCTTACAATGCTCCACAGCTCAATGGACAGAGGAGACGTCAGAGGTGACAAGTATCCATTATATTACTAATGATTAATTGAACACAGTAGTGCTCACAGTAATTGTCAAGGTTCCAAACATCAGTCTCACTTAGCTGTACAATATAAACCTGAGGGACAATAATAACAGATGATTGAGGAGGTACACTGGTCAGTAAATGCACTCCTGGAAGAAACCACCCCAGGACACCATATACTTGTAAAACTGAAATAAAGGAACAGTCCAGGGTAAATTGAAATAGTTTAAACAGAATAACAAACAAACAAACACAAATTTGATTAATAAAGTGCATAAGAAAATAAACCAAAAAAAATCCAAAATAGGGTAAGTCACAATGGTAAAGTTTTAGGCACACTAGGATCCTGAAGAAATGAGCATGCTCAGTAATGCACTGCTGGACAGTGTACCTATTTGCACAAGCACTCCCATGTCAGTAGCATTTTTTTCCATGGGAAGAAGGTATTTCAGAGGTTTGTATTTGGATTGGTTTCTGCGGATTGGTTTCTGCTTGTATTTTTTCTTTTTGTATGTATTCATTTTTATATAGTGCTAATATATTACGCAGTGCTTCACAGAGATTCATCGTTCACTTCAGTCCCTGCCCCATGGAGCTTTCAATCTAGTTTTCCTATTTAGTCACACACACAGATGTATGTTTTTGGATTGCGGGAGGAAACCGGAGTGCCCAGAGGAAACCTATGCAGGTACCAACATGCAGATGAAGTCCAGGGTGGAACTGAACCCATGACCCAGCACTGCAAGGTAACAGTGCTAACCACTGAACCACTCCACTGCCCACTGTTCTGCTTGATCCTTTTGTTTCAAAACAAGTATTTCAAAGACCCTGGACCATTTTACTGTAGTTCCCTAGCCTAACATCCTTCCCATAGTTTTCCAGAAATATAAGTTACCAATTGTTATGCTTAGATGCTTGTTGAATGGGTTCCATAATGGAATATAGGGTTAGGCTGAATAAGCATAGTACAAAAAACATCAACAGAATTAAAATAAGAAATAATGATCATTTCTTTAACTGTTCATCCAAACAGGACTGTGGGTTTTTGACTGTTCTCCTTTAAAATACCTAGCTGCAACAGAAACATAGATTGTGCATGAAACAAACCAGCTCGGGGTTCATCATATTCACGAATTCTGAACTACTGGGACCATTAAAGAGATTCAAAATAAACATGGGATGTAAATTTCTGTTCCATCTGGGGTGCTTTTCACTCAAAATCAGTTTTGAATTGCTAAATGTGAAATTTGTAAATAAATACCTAGTTTTTCAGTGTCCTTCCAATAAACAGACTAGCCACCTTTATACCTGCAACATATGCAGTATACAGATAAATACATTTATATTTTTTATCACACTAACACTTCTAATATGGGTAGAGACCTACAAAACAAAAGGCACAATTTTGCATGCAAACAGAATGCATACAAATATGTGTGCACTGCCTCAGGATATCTGTAAGTAACACTAGGGGGGATTATTCACTAAGGTGCGAATCTGACTGTCGAATTCTCAAACAGCGGATTGTCATAGCAAATCCGCGACAATTTTTAAAGATAATATTGCGACAAATTTCCCATAATAAAGTTACGACTGCAACAGTAGCAGTCTATTGTGACTGTCTTTATCTGGCGAATTCGTACCTATATGCAACAATTCGGACTTTAGTGAATAACCTAGGTGTATTTCAAGCACTTTGTGACCATTCCAGTATATTTAAAACCCAGTTAAATAAAGACAACTCAGCCATGATGGGCCTAAAAACTCCAGTAAAATTGTAAAAGCATCTGTTGTTGAAATCTAATAAAAAAAACAAAAAAAAAACTTTTTGCTTGTGTGATGAAGTCTGAAAAGTATTAGAAATCCTACACCTCAATTCTTTCTACCTAGATAAAAATAAGAGACAAATTAATCTAACCAGATTTTACATTCTTTCTGATTAATGAAAGACTCTGTAGGTGAAAACTAGTTCCAACAAGAAGAGATGCAACCCCAGAGGGTTTTACTGAGCTTCCCGTAGAGGCTTGCTGGTAGCTGGAAGCAGAGGACCTTCGGAAGATGCACAACGACCTTGCGTGTAACCTTCTCAGAAGCGACATTTGATTGAAATCTGCACGCTAAAATCTCATTTTGAGTTACAGCCCCATTACCTGGAGTCATGACTTTGTCTGGGAACCCAAGCAAGAGAAAAAAACAAATGTGATGCTAATGAGAGCTTGGATCTGTGCACTCATATAAGCCCATCCCAGGTGCAAATGAATATATCATCACTGAAAATGTGCCGGACAAGCCTATGATAATCAGGAAAAAGCTTTCCAAACTTTTACAATGTTTTATAAAAGAGGAAATTAATGATTGCTTCAGAATTTGCCTTACATTAAGAATACTCGGAAATAAATAGGATTCATTCTTTAGGCAAACTAAGGACCTGGGTCAGTTACAAAGTAAAGAATATTCATACAAAAGCTGCAGAGACTATAACGGAATGGAGGGGGGCCTATACATATGGCACGAATGGAATGCGGAAGCACGCGCCATTCAGCAGTGGCACTTCTGTAATCTCATTGGATGCTGCAATTCACTAAGTTAAAAACTCTTACTGACAGCCATATTGTTTTCCATTGATTTAAGGTAGCTCCAGAAACCTGGAAAAAGATGTTATTACTAGTAAATTATTATTATTTCTGTTAAAGAAGAAGTACTCTATACATTAACATTTTAAAGGCAAATGGTATTTTCAACAAATACTGCACTTCCAAAGCTATTTTGTTTAGCTAATATATTAATATTTATTTGGTCTAGTTTTTTTCTGCAATTACCTTTCAATGTTCAGCTATTACCAACTCTTTGGAAAAGTTTAAAGAAAGTTACTAATGTTGCAGCCTGCAGTGCCGAGTAAAAGCAACTTCTTTGGCTTTTAAAGAAATGCACTGCTTGCTGCCTCTTACAATTATAGAAATTTGTCTGACTGGAGCAGCTGTAAAAGGGATTCTATTGGGCTTGCTCAGACTTCCAGCCCAGGGGAGCAACTAGAAAATATCAAAAGGTAAATAGTGAAATGAAACAAAATTAGCATGTGTGAGAAAATAAATTAAAATACTTAAAATATAAAAAAAAACAGGTTTAAAAAAATCTTTGAGTTATTTTCTTTTTTTGATTAAAGGGGGACTATAGTGCTGATATAACTGCACACATACATCTAAAACTCCTTTACATTAAGCCAGTTGCTGACACAAATAGTTAAAAAAACATTTAGCAGTGTGCTGACCTTTTGACTGCATAAATTAAGCTTGTTTACAGGAGATTACAGAGGGAAAGATAACTTGTGCTCATGTGCCAAGTAGTAAAGTAAGTAGGGTAACTTTTCATGGAAAATTGGCCAGTACAGGTCACAAACACATTTCCTGGTGCAGGAGTTTATCAGTGCTGTCTACTCAATCATTTTGCGTCACATGAAACAACTACCGTACTGGGGAGAAATGTTTCTTGATAAGGTATAGTACTGCATATGTAAAAATGTATTTTGACTATAGTTCCCCTTTAAGCCTTGCATAGAAATAAAGATGCATTATGTTATGAATTGGTCTGTAGATGGAATATTTTTCAGTGAGAAATCGAGCTGGGTTCCTAATGTAAATTTCATTGCTCCATCCACTGACTTTTTGCCATTTTGGCATCTCTGTTAACAAAATGTTTCACTGTAGTTCATGTGAAAGTGAAATTTTCACCCACTTCTCCGCTTGATAGATATTCCCTTAATACATCATTGCTCAAGCCTCTATCCACACAATTTCATTATTTCTGTCAAGTTTCATTTAGATTATTTTCTAAATTTTCAGCTGCAAACCCTTTCACCAAGGAACCCCTAAACAAAAACGCTAAAGGCGACTGTTAACGTAATGTAACACACTGAATTTATATTGTCTTGCAATTCCACGATAATGCAAGAATAATAAAATGCACCACTGAAAAACAAAACAAATAATTTCATCCTAGAGAGAGTGACTCATCTTACATGTATAAAGGTGGTACAGATCCCTCGGGCTACCTACCCCTAACTCCTGGACCAGTTACCCTGGCAACTTTAATCTTTAGCCATTTACCTAGAAAGTTCTCTAAAGTAATATAGTTAATAACCAACAAGAAAGTAAGGATAGTACAGTATGGGGGATAATGTCTTCTTGGGGTATAACTAAATTAATGTATGACCTACATTCTACAACTGTCTGTTCACTTTACAGTGGTACCTCGGTTTTCAAACGACTTGAATTTCGAACAAATCGGTTTTCAACCACGAAATTCGAGAATATTTTGTCTTGGAATCTGAACAAATATTTGGAACTCGAACACCCGAGATGAGCCATTGCCTCGCCTGCAGTATCAATACAAGTCAATCTGCGATCGGATTTCTTATGGGATAAATTGTTTTGGTTCTCGACCAAATTGGTTCTCAACCGCACTTCCAGAACGAACTGTGGTTGAGAACCGAGGTATCACTGTATTAGGAAAGATTACCATAAGATTTTGTTACATCTCAGACAAAAAAATGACCTTTAAATATATGTTTTGTGCTTGCTGAAAACAGTGCATCCGGTTAGCAAAATTTAGCATTTACTTAAGATTTATTACAATGCAAGAACTTTGCTGGTGAACTTTGTTTAAGAATTGTGCAAACTGACAGATAAGGTTACACAGTTGCTCATTTTGAAAAATCACTGAATATTTAAGAATATCGGCTCTTGCAATATTTATGAGCCAGTTTATCAGTTCCCTTAAACCTCTACAGTATCAGAAAGCATAGGTACATCTCGTTTCCCAGATAAATAACACCTCAAATAGGGCCACAATGGGTTCAATGTCCATACATAGGCAAAGACTTGGGGGTAATTCAGGAAAGAGCGAAGTTACCTTGCAATGCTTCTCATCAGTTTGCCGAGAAGTGTACGCGCTCCCTGGTCTAGTGCAAGCGGAGATCAGCGAACGCATTAAAGGTACTTCAGCAAGGCAACTCGAGTGGTCGCGAGGTGAGCTGAAGTACCTTTAAAGTGTTCACTGATCTATGCTTGCAGGAGACCAGGGAGCGCGTACCTGTCTCGGTGAACTGATGAGACGCATCGCAAGGTAACTTCGCTCTTTCCTGAATTACCCCCTTGGGATCCATCTGTACATTATATTATGGGTACAATACTCGCCAAAATCCATACTTGGATAGCAATACTTCAGCTATGTTTCAGTTACTTCCTAGTTACACTCAGGTACAGAATCCATGTTACCCACCAACATGTATATTCTAGAGGAGGCTCACACTACTCAACTAGAGTCCCTGTCTAGGGAAGAACCACCTGCCATCCTCAAACTACTCAGGAGTTTCCATCTCCAGAGTGCTCTACTGACATAGAACTACTTGTCATTTTCTCAGCAACAGACTTCTTATTCCTCACAGTGAGTGATAGTTCTTAAAAACTTCGACTTAAATAAACTAGGTCACATGATTTAAAAGGGACAGCTGTGGCAGATATGACATACGATCAGGTGTAGTAGATATGAATGCATTGCCATTTCTTGAAATTACAGTCCCTTTAAATCAACTGGAGTTCCACAGCTTAGGCTAGGATCGCACTAGCGTATTATGCTTATACGCCAATAGCATAATACGCTAGTGTGGAGAAAAAAAAAAGAAAAAGAAAAAAAAGCTGAGCATATTTTTCTTTTGAAATTACGAGCGACCGTGTGAACGCTCCCTCAGTGTTCACATCACTTCCTGTGTGGTCGCTTTTTGGGCGCAGCGTATAATACACCAGCCAAAATGCGACACAAAGCGTTCCAGACCTAGCATACACACATCATACTCTAGTGTGTCCAAAACTATGTGAGTATCATCAGCTTTCATTGAGCTGTATTTTTTTCCACACTAGCGTATTATACGCTGAGCATAATACGCTAGTGTGAACCTAGCCTTAATGATAATAAAACTAAGTTTAGGTACATTGAGCGCTTTAAAAGTTGAAAGGGGGTCTGAATACCTTCCTTGAGTGAAGGAATATTACTATATTAAGCTATTAATACTGGGTAACTAGAGATGGGTTCTTGATCCATGAAATTATTATAATTTTCATATCTGATGTGTAAATTTTCTGCTAAGATGAAGACAATTGGTTTTTGCCTGGATCAAAACAGCAAGATAATGGGCTAAACTCGACAGGCTTTTTTGTTTTTTTTTGTTTTGGGCCTAACAAACTATTACTAATAAAGTGGTTGACTTAGCTAAGCTATATTTCCTAAACACTTTACATTCTCTGAGACTGCATTAAATGCTGGAAAGTTGGGGAGGCACTGCTATTTCTGGCTGTACACGTACCCCATAACACATCCAGATAAACACATTTGCTAATGTTATTTTATATTTAAAGGGACTAGTTCAATCCTAACAGGAATGGAGTTTGATTGTCTGCGTGATTCTTCAAACAACAGCACAGAAGTTAAACAAATCATTAAAAATCAATCAATTTGGACAACCACAATGCAACATGCTTTTCTAGATTTACTGTGCATCACAAGCACCCACCAGATAATTCTCCTCTTGGGAGCCAAGAGAAAATAATAAGGTTATGGACTATAGAGAGAGAAAAAAGATGATCACACATTAAAGCTTGATACTATACAGTGTGAGGGAAGCTAAATCTTAATTATAAATTTTCCTTTAAATGGATACAAAATTGTATGCAATACCATGCTCCACATTGTCGATAAGAAGATATTTACCATAAAGTGCATCAATGCATGGGGAGAATACAGCATTTTATCCATTTAGTAATCTAAGGCTAGGCTTAAACCTGAATATGGAGTAGAGGTCCCTGTGCCATTTCATAAACATATTATGAAATTGGCTGGATTCCACAGAAAAGCAATAAAAATGAATCAGGGCTAGAATATTAAGTTATTATGATTTATTTATAGCATGCCAACATGCTGCGTAAATATGTGGAAATGTATATATCAAACTGGGCTTGAATACATAAGAATGTCAAAAAAAAAAAATCTATGAACACATACAAGGTTACTGCAAGGACAAGTTGGTGGGTTGCTCTCCAAAAGAGCTAGAAGAAAGGAACACATATATACAGTAAAGCTTCTATATAGGAATTGTTTGATTTCCTTTAGAATTGAGACACATCTATATTTTATAGTGGAAAGATAGCCTGCCACAGGTTATGGGTCTACAGAAAAGCCATTGTTTTCACCAGTGCAGCCTGGTGAGCTTATAAGCTAGGGGGTGAGGAAACTTGGGTGGGATAATTATACAAACATATGCAGGTCTTTTGGTCCCCACTGCCTCTTCCATCATCAATCTTCTATTTGCAGGTTGCAGTACCATGGTCCCCTTAGAGAAACACCTCCTCTTTTACATCACTGATGCAAGCGTGCGCAAAAGCAGTACTCAATAATGTACTTGATCACATAAGCAATGTAGAAGGTTTTTAGGTTTTTATTTAAAACTCTTACAAAAAGTATAACTTAGACTAATTCAGGAAAACAAGCTGACCGACGTTGCAAAATGACGAAAACAAAACTGAAATGGCCCCCCAGTCTGTTGGCCAAATTGTTCTTAACTGTTAGCCATAAATCAAAAAAATCTCAGGGCCTAATTCATGATCCTCCGAAGTGAGGTGCGAAGTGTTCGCCTCACTTCGGAATGACTGAGATGCGCTCGCTGATGTCCTGCACGCAGGCATCAGTGAGCGCATTAAAGGGATTCCAGTCTCGGCGAGGCAACTCTTATGCTCTCACCGAGACTGGAATCCCTTTAATGCGCTCGCTGACGCCCGCGTGCAGGACATCAGCAAGCGCATCTCAGTCATTCCGAAGTGAGGAGAACACTTCGCACCTCACTTCGGAGGATCGTGAATTAGGCCCTCAGTCTTTTTCTGAGTTCATAAAAGATCTCGGACGAGACAGTTGGAACGGAAGTGAAATCCACCTTTTTCTCACATCGCTCAAAGTTGTCATAAAAACAACAAAACAGTGCACTGTAAGTGAGGTAGTGTTTGAACAAAAAGAGACACAAAACGGGCATAAGTATGAGGAATAAATGACAGCAAAACAGAAATAGAAATATTGCAATGCAGAAAAGAATATTATTATTTCCCATTATAGACTCTGCAGCAAAGAAAGTTCCTGCACAATGGACTCCACAATTGAAGACACAGTAATGGAAAGGTTCCCTACAGTTTTAAGACGTCTCTCATTTCACACGATACCTAATGTGTCTATTTTCTGCAAGATTTCAAAAATTTCAAAGAAATCCCACCTTTTGCGTTAATCTACTTTGCTACTTTGTATCTGCCTGGACATCAGAGTGTCCAATCAACTGCTGCTAATGCACATGACCGTCCTGGACATTTTTAAATGCATATTAAGTTAAGTAGATTGTAAGCGTGTGTGTAAATAAGACCACTCTGTATATTCTGTAAGTTTCAAGTTTTTGTCAAGTATTTTAGTCACCTATTCATATATATATATATATATATATATATATATATATATATATATATATATATATATATATATATATATATATATACCGGTATATATATATATAAACTGCAAAATGCAGTGTTTCATATAATCATCTTCAGTCTCTTATTGTCTTAGGGTTGCCGGCTGCATTAAAGACAATTGGCATAACTACCAGCCAATCTGAAACACTTGCCAGTTCAAGAATGAAGGATCCCTTTAAACCAACTATAGGCATTTTTTTTTTTTTTTAAATCGTGGTACAATTAAACTGAGCAGATATTAAAGACAACTCCATTGACAAGGCCATAACTTATTATTTTTAGTTCCTTTAGGTCGGTGACAAAGTAGCAAAAGAGTAAAAGCCGACATTTTGATAAACCAGTTAAATCTAACCCTAACTAAAGAGGATATCATATACTGTAGTTTTCCACTAGGAAGCAACAGTAAAGACTGGAAAATGGGGATTTTATAATCATATTGGAATAATAAATGATAAATCATTCAATTCAAGCATTAATAGGCAATTGCAACACAAGCAACATAACTAAGCTACACTGTTATTTTATTTAATACACTGAGGAAGAACTCTGTGACCAAATGTTAACAGAATTTGAAATGTAATAAAGGAAAGGAGATACAAGCTTATTTGTAACTGCTGATGGAGGACAGGTAATGTTTGAAGAATGGGGTACCTTGCAATGGGCAGGACATACAAGGAATATTAATACATTGTGTTACTGGTCAGCAGCACTTCAATGTTTAATATCCTGGTACTAAGAACTCTCAATAAATCTTGTGTGCACTACAGCATATTCCTCAAGTTGAATGTGCACACAGCTGGCTGGATACAGAGGTTAGTTTCTTCATGTTGCACTGATTAAATAAATACTAAAAATCTTGGTTTATTTTATCAGCTATTACATCAGCTTTTGACCTTAAAAGTGGGAAATTAATTTTGGGAATTAAAAAAAAATGTTTCCCCTTAAGATATGACACTAAGCAAGGGGTGCAATGCTTTACAAATAAACATTTGCTTCTTTATACATAAAGTACTGCACTGTGTCACTGCAAAGCTATAAACCATTGTTGTTACGCCAGAACCAGCAACGATTTGCTTTCCAAGCAGCCGAGATCTTTTGGTATGCAAGAAAGTAACTGCTGCACATTAGCCAAAAAATAAAGCCCTTCATAAAATATACAACCCTTTTCGAAAAACCGGGATCTGAATTGAAATGTCACAAAACATAAAACTTAATCAAAGAGAGAAGTAAGAGAATCGGACGCGTACAGAGAAATTACTTACATCAGACAGAGAACTGAACACTTAAATAAAGCCTTATAAATTGCTCCCGAAGACGCTCCGCTGGTTCTTGGCTCACAGCCCAACAGAGAAAGGTCTCATTAAAAATAAAAATCATGGTTCAAGGCATTACGGTATTGTGAGGTGCATTCGTAACAATCTATGTTAGAAAGTAGTGGGCCTCGAATAGCAATAAGGACAGAAGCTTCCCTAACTTAAAGGAACAGTTTGTTCACCAACAGTTATTGGCTGTCTGTTTGGCACTGTTAAATAAAAGTTAAATAAATGCTTTTTGTCATATAAATTATTTATTTTTTTCCACCCTTCACAATTCAGTTTGGTGCTGAAGCTCCTCCCCTCTCTCAGCCACTTCCTGTTCAGCAGTTCAGTTTGGAATGTTGAGTTAAAGAATTGACTGACAGGCTGGATAATGCTAAATAACCAATCAGAACCTTTAAGTTGTCATCCACCTTATTTTTTTTTTAATTCTGAGAGGTGTAGTTAACCCAGCAAAAGCAATTGTTAAAGAAAGAGCTGAAATACTGACTTTACTTTTATATGGATTTGGTCTCTCTCTCATGCTCAGTATCAGTGCTTGCTACTGACAGAATACACCATTAGCTGTAAGTACTGTAACTGCCCATGGTAATTCATTAACTATTAATTTTGACCTTCCTGATATGCCGTTGTGTCAGTGGCAAAAGAATCCTACTAGGAAGTAAACACAGAAGAAGCTGTGTACTGCTACACAGATGGAACAATGAATTCCTTTCCTTACATAAAAGACTAAGTATATTAGAAAAAAATGTATTATGCATTTACAACACACATTTTTTGTTAATCGGGCTGGACTGTTCTTTTAAGTAAATTATTATCCTTTCCACCATACCATAAAGGCACCTGTGTAATAATAATGACTCATTTTCTCTTAATAAAACCATATGCACAGGGTCATATATAACCTATTGGAAGATAATTTCCTCATGGAGCACCACTACCTGTGTAAAGGCACACTAACCTTTATTCAGATATCGTTTGTATTGCTCGAATGGAGAATTTAAATGATGCAGGTTTAATAACATGTTTAATGGAAAACTTCCCTTATCTTATGGGGAAATGTTACCAACATGGGATGCCATGCCCTACAGATACAACACCCATCTCTTGTTTCAGTCATCCTCCTCTTTAAATCCTTCCTGATAGTCTAAGCCAGTGTTTCCCAAAGTTTTTTTTTCGTGGCCCGGTTATTTTTTTGCTTACCCTTCGTGACCCGGCACGAAGGATAAGCATAAAAATAACCGGGTCACAAGAGCGCCGCTC
>WMED01012386.1:0-11844 GCA_019650415.1 Pipa parva
GGGGTTGTGGGGAAGGCAGCAAAGTGTATTTTAAATATTGTATTCCCGTTTTTTACTTTAAATTAGAATTAAAAAGTCAAAAAATAAGTGTTAAAATACTTATTTTATCTTGAGCCGATTGATTACAATCACAGCATGAGCTGTGCTGTAATTAGCTGGCTTCCAATGCTTCCCTCGATGCTTTTTCACAGAGCTGGCTTACTCACTGTTTCAGGGCTTAAACATCATCACGTTCAGTTCGGGGGCCAATGAGAACGCTCCCTGCAATGAGCGTGATGACGTATGAGGCCGGGGAAGGATAAGAAGGAGCTGCGCGCTGGCATCTTTATCAGCCAGTGCTGTGCAGGAGGTGTTGGGGAAGCATTGGGAGCCGGCTAATTACAGCACAGCTGATGCTGCGACTGTAATCAATTGGCTCAGTATAAGGTAAGTATTTTAACACTTGTTTTTTATTTTTTAACTTTAGGTGTCCTTTAAAATAAGATGTGTGCAGTGTGCATTGGGATTTTCATAGGTTTTTTTTAAAGTCTGACCCTCCGTCGGTCTGAGGGATAGTGAACTGGCTCCCTGTGTAAAAAGTTTGTGGACCCCTGATGTAAAGCATTATAGAAACTAATGGGACTGAGTGAGGTCTACATGACAATTAATTTAACTTCAGATATAAGTGCTGTATCTGAATACAGAAGTTACAAAATTTAGCCCAATAAATCTTTTTATTAAACCAAAATAAACATTCTAATTTACTGCCATTTTATTTGCTTAAAGAGTATGAAAAGTTTGGATAAAAACATTATTTATATCTGACATGTATACATATAGAAAGCCAACTTAAACATTACAATGTCAAAACAATTTTGGGATTAGTAGTACTTGCTTCTTGTTTAAACAGCCCTGCTCCCCTACCCATTCTGTATACAGACTTTTCCTGTGCAGTGCTGATAAGCCCTGTCCCTGAGTGACATCACTCACTATACAGAGAGCCAGAATCCCACCTTCCGCTCTCCTTAGCTAAAAAGCCTGTTTATAACCCTTACACTGATGAGACATTGTTAAATAAAACCTACAATTTCTGATCACACACGTACCTAAAGAATATGTACATTTTCCTAAAGACCCGAAAACAATTTTTTTTTTTCTAGTTTATCACAGGGCGAGAGTTTAAAACCTTTTCATAAATTAGTAGAAAAAGAATCAATTGAGGTCCTTAGTAAATCATATAGGACAGCCTAATTAAACAAGAAAAAGCAGCATTGAATAACCTTAAAGAAAATAAATATATATATATATAGTAATTAGGTCAGTAGACAAGGGTGATGGTATGGTTATCCAAGATAGAGGCTCTTTTCTAAAAGAAGCCTTTAGACAATTATGTGATTCTGATACTTATAAACCCTTTGAAGGGGACCCTACAAATGTCTTTGTAAAAGAATTTTAAAAATTGTTGGATGATTCAAGGTTGGCAACCATATTAACTGAAAGAGAATTTACATTTCTGTACAACATATATCCAAAAATGGCTGTTTTCTATCATTTACCTAAGATACACAAGTACCTTGAGAACCAGCCTGGAAGATCAATTATTTCAAGCATAGGGGCTTTGATGTCCAATCTGTCTGAATTTGTGGACTTCTATTTACAACCAATAGTGAAGTCACAAAAATCATATCTATATACAGCTTTTAACAGATATTCAATATGATAGAGTGGTCCTCTTGTTTTGCTTGGGTCACGTGTAATGTGGCATCACCCTATACATGTATACCGCATGATTTAGGGATTACAGCTACTAGTAGTTTTTTTTAAAGAGTCTAAACTTTACTCTGAAGATCAGGTTGCATTTATTTTGTTATGTATTAGATTTTTTTCTTGAAAGGAATTATTTTCTTTTTGAGGACCAGTACTTTTTGCAGATTAAGGGAACAGCGATGGGCAGCAAGTTTGCACCATCTTTCACAAATTTGTACACGTCTAGGTGGGAAAATTAGTTCATTTGGAAAGAGTCGCCTTACAGCAAACACATCATCTTCTATCAGATGTATATTGAGGATCTCCGTTTCATTTGGAGAGGAGATCATGAATCCTTTAAACAATATATGAATCAGAATAATTTTAACTTGAGTTTTACAGCTAATTATAATAAACAAAGTATTGACTATTTGGATCTTACATTATTTTAGGAGAATGGTAAGATCCATTCTAAGATATTTAGAAAACCAATGGATTCTAACAATCTGTTAAATGCTAAAAGTGGACACCACAAAAAGTGGATTAAAAATATCCCCTATGGTCAATTCCTACTTATTTGTTGAAATTGCTCTAAACAGAAGGATTTTAAGTTTTCCTCAGATTAGTTAGAAAGATGGTTTCTAGAAAAAGGATACCCAAGCAACCATATTACTGATTCAAGAAGAATGGCAGGATTGATTCCTAGAGAGGAACTTCTGATGGATAAAGGCAATAGCATTAAAGAACAAGGGGTATTTAAATTTGCTTTTCTAAGCAAGTACAATTCTCAATCAGGGGCTATATGAAATATCATACATAAGCATTGGAGGGTGTTTTACAGACTGATTAAGTCCTAAACACTATTTCTTACCAAAAGATCCATTGTTTATCTATAGGAAATGGAGAAGTATTCAGTCAAGAATACTATAGCTCCACCCTAAATTAAGATCTGTAAATACAGTGCTAAATATGAGGCACAGTAATCCTCTAATAGATATGTTTCAATGTCACAAAAAAAGATGTGGCACATGCAAATATGTAGCAGGCAGTGTAAAAGAAAAATCAGTCAAAATGGTATATAGTTTGAATGGTTTTTATAATTGTCAAAGCTTGTATGTTATATACCTTTTAATCTGCCCTTGTGTCAAATTTTATATTGGGTGTATCATTAGGAGAATTTCAGTGAGAATTAATGAACATATACAGAATATAAGAAAGGCACTTAAAACGCATGGAGTTTCAATGCATTTTCCTGAAACTCATAACAAGGATCCCACAGGATTAAGGTTCTTTATCATCGAACAAATATCTAATAAACTGAACAATGGAGACAGGTTTATCAAACTCTGACAGAGAGAGACTTTCTGGATCTTTAAGCTGGATTCTTTGGTTCCTAAGGGTCTAAACATGGATTTAGATTTAGCAGCCTTCTGATTTTAATTCTTGTGTGTTATATGAATTATTTGTATACATTGGCTTTATATCGCTTCTTTTTAGTACATTTTCAAGTGTATTTATACTTTTAACTTGTCCTTTAATCCATGCACAAGGAATAATTTTTTTTGTGTATTTATATTGCATTTAAGAATGTATTTTTATGTATCAGTATATATGTTTCATATTCATAATTGTATTTAATATGTTTTTTTTTTTTAGTAGGATTAATTATCCTTTACAAAGAAGTTAATTTTTTTATTCTTCTTGGGCTGATATCAACTACTCTTACAACAGTATAGATTTGTTTCTTTTTTAATTCACATCAGTGGTCCTGTTTTATGGTGTGCATAAGAACTGCGACTAAATGTTCACAGCTGGAACGCATTGTTTGTACAAGTGGAATGCAAGCGCAAATTACATATTCATTGCTGTATCAATTTTCCAGTTGCATACTTCTGGTCAGGTAGTGCAGCAACCTGTAACTTTTAACAGACATAGGAGCCACAAGCCAGTAACTCAGCGTTCTTTTTAGCTCAATGAGAAGTTGCGCAGAGGTCTCCTGAGGAAGCTGACAACACTGTTGGCGAAATGTGTTGAGAGTCCGTTTTTGAGCAATACATGCCGTTTTACATGCTTTCTTGTTCACAAGTGGTTTGTGAGTACAGTTAGTCCTCGGGTTATGACGGTCTCGAGTTACGTCGTTTCGGGGTTACAACGCTTTATACAATGCCATGTTCCGACTTACATGGTTTTGTGACGTAAGTCGAACTGCATGCAACCATGCCATGTTCCGACGTAAGTCGAACCATACTGTATGAATGTATGATCCGACTTACATCGAAATTCGGTTTACAACGCCGCGTAAGAACGGATCACCGACGTAAGTCGAGGACTACCTGTATATACTGGTTGCATCTTACAGGCTTTTTATCCTAAAGTTTCATTGCAATATGCTGCCTTTTTTGTTTCATATTTACATGGGAATTTACTGAGGAGCGTTTTTATAAGATCATATAATTGTCCTTTCAACTATATAGCTTTTTCGTTTTTATCAAGCATTTGTCTGGTAAGTGCAAGCACAATAGGGGTGAGGTGCACACTGCTGTATCACTAGGATCTGGCTGTCACCTATGTTTAAGTCAACACATCAGTGTATGGATATTCACATTTAATCACTTTGGTGATGAAAATACATTAATTGGTGCATCCAATTTAAGATACCATAATTACTACTCTATGAGTTGGTTTTTCTTTTTTCCCTGCACTTCCATACCTCAAGTTCTGGCTGTGAAATTCTGTCGTTGTGTCATTGGGGTGGATTGGTAGACCTTGCACCTTGTTTTGGGAGCTGCATCAAAGGACTGTTGTTTGGACTTTGTTGAGTATTTATGTTATCTATATACTGAATGTGCTGTATAAATTGTACTTTAAACACGGTGTAATATTTTGTTTAAGTTGCTGTTTTTGGTACTGTATACTAGGGGTGTGCGATATGTATCGTTCACAATAATATCGCACACTGGGGTTTATCGATATTGCCAGATGGCAATATTGAGCGCTTGTGCGGCTCCTAGCGCCTGTGTTGTTGAAAGCAGGACATTGAGGCGCGCACTGAACGGGTAAGCTACGGGATCGAGATATCTTTTTTTTTAGCAATATCGCCCACCACTACTGTATACATATCTATTTGTATAGTAAGACTAGTTAGAGTTGGGTACAGAAACTAGACAAATTCTTATTTTCTTGCCTAATTTAAAGGAGAACTATATCCTGGGGGACCTCATAGGTTAAGAAGCTTACCAACGTATGGTTATTTGCATCTATTACATCGGGGAATCCCAGCTCTTTTCCACAAATATTCTGACAGTAGCACTAGCCCATCACTCTACAACTTGCACCCCTCAGTGTTCCCATGCACAGAGAAGGAGTTTTATGTGACAGTTCATCCATGCCTGCGAGACCATGTTACAGGAGTGACAATTATTTGGGGCAGGAAGAAGCGGGTGCAGAGTTAGAGACATAAAGTAAGCCTCTTAAAGGAGAACTATCGAGTAACAAGATATTTAACCCCTTCGCTACAGAGCCAGATTACAATCTGGTGTCATGGCCGCAGCTCCATAACCTGTACGGAGCCAGATAAATCATGGTTCTGTATCATGGCGCAGCGCCGTGACACGCACGCAGGTGGTGGTTCAGAGTCATGGCGCTGTGCTATGACACGCACCCGGGTGGTGATTCTGTGTCATGGCGCAGCGCCATGACACGTAGCAAGGGGGTTAATGGATTGTGACCAGCAGCAGTACACTTACAGTACTGCTGCACGATCAGCTTCCATCTCATAATCCTATGCGCAGGATCATTGATTAAAAACTCCCCGATTCAGCTCTCTTCCAGTCTCTGTATATGACATAAACCATCACATAGAACTTGCCCCCTCTTCCTTATTTCTGCAAAATGGCCACTGAAGCGCATGTGCCGATCTTATTTATACCATAGTTCCCCTTTAACATTATACGGTTCTGAAGAGGCTTATCATACAAGAATACTGTACAAGTTCTGTTCTCCTTTAGTCCAAAATATTGTACTACAAACTATATTACTAGCATAGAAACTTTGGTAAAGAATTGAATCTTTGAAATATTTACATACATTTCATAATAACTAACTTTCTACTCGGTATACAATGCACCCATGATTAAATGACATGGTTTACACCATCAGGAATTCCTCAAAACAAAGTTACTGTCACATGAAATAATAGTGTTCCAAAGAGTAATCTTAATACTTTCTCACCCTTTGATCACCCTTCTAAAAGTCTCATGGATTTGAAGTCAGAATACTTCCAAAGACCAAAGAAGACTGTCATAACATTGTGTTTTACAGCATTACCCCACTGAGTAAGCAGCATTAATATTTCCCTTTATGAGAAGTAGTTAAGAGTCTACTACTCATCCTTTGAGACCACTACTTTCTAGATTTCATTTGACCGTTCTATTGCTGACTAAAGTATGTTGCTTTTTATTCAGCATTTTGTCTCATTGATGAAGTTGGAACACTCTTTCAGTGAGCAAAGCTTTCTGGCCTCCCAATGACAGTCACTTTTGATCTGCCTGATCATGCTTCTGTAGCACCTAATGTATGTATGTATAATTTTATTTATAAAGCGCCACAAATTTACGCAGCGCTGTACAATTCAGCGATTCAAGTACAATACAAACAAGGGAAAAGTGCATTAAACAATACAAGTAAAATATAACAAAGGGTACATCAAATTAAGTGCTAGGTTGTGATTGACACAAGATTTGGCCAAGCAGAGCCCCCTTATAAACCATCTAGCCATAAATGGATGCTTAGAAATCCTATACTTTCCTATAGAAATCCTATAATTCTTTCCAACCTCGGAAGGCAAGAGTGAGTTTATTTCCTAATACCATGATCCCCTGCAGGTCTGTTTGGCGGAGCTGGCAACACAACTAAAAGCAAAATGGATTTGAAGCGCTCATGAGAATTTAATGAGTGTTCCCAAATGGCATTTTGAAATTGTGGGCAAACAGTCACAGAACCAGGAAACTGAGGATTGGAGGTCAAAAATTTTAAGACCTAGACTTTGTATCAAGGCACATAAATAAATAGAAACCCAAAGGCAGCATTACATGTGCCTGTACAAAGGAAGGTTCTATAGAAAGAAATTGTACTGCCCAAACTAACAAAACATTATTCTTTTTAGGCATGCAAATATTATTAAATAAAATATATTTAATAACTGAAAGTGACTCGAAAAGAACGTTCAGTGCTTAAGGCAAGTTTCAGAATGCAAAGTGTTAATTTCTGTTAAACGGACCTGCCAAGGAGTGAACCTGACCCTATTCTGCCATCTGCTTGTGCTCTTTCCTCCCACATGTGACAGCGCAGATATAAGGTACTGAGCAGCTGGTACAGACATTCACCTCACCTTAAGTTTCTCTTCTTTCAAGAGATCGTAGTTCTTTTCCTATAATGCAAGGAATTTCTCCTCATTATTGCATGGCTCCCCCCCCCCCTGAAATTCTTCCCTAAAATCCACACGCACTGGAAAATAACTGTACTGTATATGGTGTTAATGGCAAATAGTTTACATTTTATAATGAAAATATACTATTTTTTTAAACCATATCCAACAAAATCCTTCCATTGGTACATCACAGAACTCTTCAGCACTAGAATCAAAATAGAAAATGGACAAATTGATTTTGTCTAGATAAAAATCTGTCATTCCAAAATAATAATAATGACTAATACGCTTGAGTAAACAAATCTACCAAATCTAGATAGGACCTTTATGCTAGCGAACCAGTTCTGAATGAAAAAAGTAACATTGCTGTAAAGGCTTGTACCCACTAGCCATATGCTGTGCAGGCTATACAATCTTGTATGTGTAAAAGTAAATTGCACTGAACCCAACAATGTGACAATTCTATACTTCCTGGGCTGTTGCTAAAGTTAGTGCTTAAATGAATCACCTGGTAATTCCACTCACTAAAAAAGTTGGCTGAAAAACAACCAGTATTACAGCTTTTATCCACAAACGTATAACAAATGCAGTATTGTTTGTAGGCTCACTCTGATATTTGGTTGCTGGATTTCTTTTACATGCTCATATTGAATATACCTCTGGTGAGTCTTTCCACACTGAGTGTTTAAGCACAGTTTTATCACTGGGAATACATTTTTCAATCCTTTTCACCATAAGCACTTCCTTTTATTGGATCGGTGATTCGGTTTCTCTGTATTTATCACCTTTTTTATTTGTAAATAATATAAATAAAATTATACATACATACATACATACATACATTTGTGATAAGGCACCATGTGCACATTTTTTGCGCTTCCCTTCTAGATTGTTTATTTCAACTGAATCTCTTTCACTCAGTGGTTCAGAATAAGTGTCTCAATTCAATATCCCAAAGACATTCTGATCTCTGAGGGTGGTGGATGCTGAGAATTTTTAACAACTAACTTTCTAATACCAATTTCAAATAGTCAGCTTACTAGTTTCACTACTATAATAGTTGTCTGCAGTCCAGTGGTTGCCTGAAGGAAGAACTAAAACCTCCTAATAGATTAATTTTTTTTCATTCAACCTATATGCCAGCAACACACTAAACCCACACACTTTCCCTTATAACCCACAACTTGATTATTTCTGCTTCTTCTGCAAGTACATAGTAGCCAAGGTGACATTCCTCAACCTATGTGTAATGAATATTAAAACATACTAGATATTAATTCCAAGGTTAAAAAAAACCTTTAAATACCATGATAGTTGTATTTCAAAACGGGGACATTCGCATCTCTGAGGGATGCCAAGATTAAAACATAAAAAGAGAAGCACTCATGTTTTAAAAGAGCTGATTTTTATTTTAAAAAATGGATATCTTTATAATAAAAAAATATTCTATTCTTTATTTCATTTCCTTTGTTAATCACATAAGTTTAATTTCCCCCAATCCCGCACCTTTGCACTACATCATCCTTTCAAACTTGGTTTCTGTTCCAAGTCAAGAAAACACAGGCTTTCTCCTGCTCAATCAATATTGCTGTAATGGAAGGATTTTAGACGAGAACACCATACTGCCTGCCAAAGGAAATTCTTTGCATTAGGAATTATTACATTGTTTTCAGAAGCACAAATCAGTAAAGAAATTACAATGTCCTGAATGGATTTCCATATGTATAATGCAGGCATGAAGTCTTAACTTACGAATCCAAGTCGGTAAATAAAAATATTTACACAAATGAGTAAGTTCTTTGTGATTAAATTTCACAGATCCTATTTTCTTTTACCCGATTAAGGAAGAAAAAATGAAAAAAAACTAATATGAACATTAGAGTAGGGGTTCCCCAACCACCGGTCCATGAACCAACCCACATGGTGATGATGCGCCACAGGAAGCGTGTCACCATCAAACGGCTGACAACTTGTGTTGCCCCGCCCCAACCCTCATAGACTGTCAAAACTTTGCTGAGAGCGGAACTGGTCCCTGAGAACTGCTGCATTAGAAAGTCTTAATTTGTAAACACATTGTATATTTTTAAAACTTGAGAATTTGTACAATTGCTCATCAGGCTATACTGATATAATGATTTTTTTATGGCATAAAAGCCTGACGGTAGGATACATCTCTGTTCTACCAAAGCACAAAGTGAGACCTAACTTCTGTGGTAGTCAAAAAGAAGCAGGTAAACCATTGTTTATGCAAGAACAAAAAGGACAATAACTTTCAGAATGAATATTTTTTCCCCCAATGGAATTCATTTTATTAAGCAACATTTATTATTTTGAGGTAGAAACAAAAACATTTTTTTTAACTGATAAAACAAGCATTATCCATTATCCACAACATTATTCCCCTGGACCAAAATCATAACACAATGAGGCCAAACCACATGCTTCCACAAAATAGATTTATGATTGACAAAACCTCTTTCCATTGTCCAGCCTTGTAAAGTGACAAAAGCCAAGGGGTTTAGATCTGTTTAAGGGGAAATAATGTGATTCAGCCAAATCTTGCAGAAATACTTGCATGTGGCCGAAATATGAACCAAACAACAATAACCCCAAACTGCACTGTATCATTTCCATTACTCAATACCACAGGATTACTTCTGCCTTTAAACAAGGCCAAACATTCTGTGAACACAAAACATAAATGTTGTCCTAAAAGTCTTTATCCATTATAAAGTTCAAGGTGTTTCTGATAGGCCCAACAGCAGCTTTGCACAAGCAATGACTGAACTAATTTTCATTGTTCCCACAGTTTAGCTTTGAAAGAGAACTAAACAATAAAGAATGTTTAGGATAAGAATATTTAACCTTATGCAAAGAACTGCAAGAAAATACCCAAATGTACAGTAGCCTTAAAGGCTAACAATTCATGCTTATGCATTTGTTTAAGATTCTGCAATGCAGGCACTACACATGGCCAGTGTGCTTTGTTCCCTGTAGATTTACTCCATTTGGGGACAAAGGCAAAATAACCTAGCAAAAACTCAATACATATCTATCTAATAAATCGAATGTTGAAGCCAAAAATGCAGTATTTCTTTATTATGCATAAAGAAATACTGCATTTTCTTTAAATCAAAACAAAAGTACCCACATTTTGGGTTTTACTCCCATGTATTTAGGATCAAACATCTTTAATATCCTGAGTGCCACAGGGCTGATCCATTTTAAATGGATACATTTTGCCGACTGAACTGGACTCTCAACCTTCCAGTATGGATATTTTAGATGCATTAGGTTCGGAAGCAAAGTTGCCTAAACATCCCTGCTTTGTATTCATGTATAGCACACTGCTCAGGCAGCAGACTTTATATATTACAATTAATGCTCTTAAAATAGTGCTTGACTAGTATAAACTGACCAAATCATTATAATAATCAAGAGTCCTTAAAAAGTTTGCAAAATATCAATAGTTCAAATACATTCCTATATTACTTAATATTTACGGTACAAAATTAGAGAATGGATCTACCAGCATCCATAAAAAACAACCTGACAAGAGGGATTTATGGAAAATTAAACACGTTTAAAAACATTGCTATTGTTTCAATATTTGTAACATTTTATTAACTGCTATGGCCAAGAGAGGTTAAGTGTTTCCACTTCAACTACAGTGAAGGTATGTTATTCCTAAATGAGAAAAACTAGTACTGTACTGGAAAACCTGATTGAAAGGGGAGAGACTGCTGAAAGAGTAGATTGTATGATTACGTGTTATTAGAAAAAATGCCAATTATTCCATACATATTTGGGAATGCAACATGCACTTTCACCCTAACAAATCATCTATTAAAAACAGCCACTAAAACTGAAAATGAACTTACTGATAAAATGGGAAAGATGTTATAAACAATGATCCATTGGACGTTGAGTATAACTTTTTCTTTCTAGCTCTGACAATTACAATACCTAACCCCAAAATAAAGCTACTATTGAGATAATAAATAGCCACTGAATCAAATGTTGTTTCAAGTACATATGGGCAGCGATAGGATGAAAGACTAACAGTTCCAAGGTGCTGGCCAGCAGATTTAGAATGGGATGCCCAGTAAAAGGATTTTCTTTTGGGAAATTTTAAGGCTGGCCTGTGAAACACTAAGTCTAACAGACCCATTTTTTATGGTATAAAGTCAGCTCTGACACAAATGCATTCATTTCCATACAAAACAGCAGGGCCCAGCCTTACCTCTAGCTTCTTCTCCTTGTTTGTAAGAGTTTCTTTTTGGCTCTGTGTATACTCCAGCAGCATCTTTGCTAACTGCCTTCGATCATCTAGTTCCGCTGCAAGTCGACCATTGTATTCAGCTAGTAGTAGGCAGGCCTCATCCACGGTCTTGGATAGACGCTCCGCTGCCTCTTTATCTAAAAATTAAAGCTGGTTAATTGGGGCACCTCAGAGAACTGATTAAACAAGCCTAAGCACTGAATGTAGATCAGTAACATTAGCAGCAACATGATCTGCCATTTAAGCAGTCACTTTCACATGAAAATTGTGAAGTAAATAAAATATCCATTCATTATATTATTACACTCTTAGGGGGTAATTCAGCATATTTCAAACTTATCTCCCGATTCTTCGCATCAGCTCGCAGAGACTGTTACACGCTCGCTGATGTCCTACACGTGGACATCAG
>WMED01012388.1:0-14840 GCA_019650415.1 Pipa parva
GGAATAGCTTGTGCCAAGTCCCTTTGGGTAACTACTACTAAAGCTTCAATCTCCACGCAGATATCCCCTGCTTTTCCGTTACACATAGATTGTACTACAGATATCTCTCAACACAGGTAACTGTGTGGATGATCACTGACTATTAAAATAAGGTGATATTTTTTAACATAATTGAACATGGTCAAGCCCTGCTTAAGGTATATCAACCACATGCAATGTCAATAAGTGGGCATGACCACACCTTCTTTGATGTCATGGGGTATGGCCATGAAACTTTTATAATGCTACACTGGTGTTACTCTGTGACACAAAGCTGGATCCAGTTGTTTGACCTGGCCAAACCTAGCTGACCAAGAGATCACATCCTTCATTGGCTAGATTGCTGCATTTTTGCCACTTTTAGATACAAAGCTAACCACTGGGAAACCTGGTTCCACTGATATGCAGGAGAAATATTGGCGCAGCTTGATCACTCAGAATGTTGTCAACATTGTCCCTGGTTTGCCAATGGACTTCTGTAATTTTACTGAGCAGCAGAGTACAGCAATCTAAAGCACTAATGTGGTTGTGGCTTTACCGACATGTTATCCCTGCATTACTTTTTTTTTTTTACTGAGAAATAGGGTATTGAAGTAACAGAAATACATCCCAACAGCCGACTGTAGATTTTCTTTCATCTGATATTTAAGTTTTGAGAAAAGATTAGATCAACTGATAAAGGCACCATTTTAAAAGTAAAAGACACTGTTAAAACTGTAATATACATATGGTTGGCAGACATTTTAGAGAGCTGATAAATCAAGATTTTAACAGTTTGAAAAATGATTTGGAAAACTTTACAAGTTTCAGAGAATATTCAGAAGAACTTTGAAATTTTAAACAAAACTTTGGCACTTCACTCTGTTGCCCTCCCTACATCTCTTCACTTTAGTGCCCATATACACCTAGTCATCAACTCCATTCCTCACAAGGTAGTAATCTTTATGAACTACTCATTAGGACCACCCATTCTCACCTTAAACCCTTCTCTCTTGCTGTCCTGTATCTATTTGTTATCCTCCTTCTATGTGTATGTATATGTTATACCTTGTACCTTAAATATTTCTAAAAACAAAATAGAAAACTCACAATAAAACTAGCCACGGACCACTGGATAAAGTATATTGCATGCAAATGCTGGCACATGGACAGTATGTAATATAACTAGATGCTGACCACTGGTCAATATGTACCTATTCCTGACACATTCTATATGTACCCTATAGATGTAATGGATTACTGCTTCTCTGGATCATTATTTTTTTATTGCAGCAGAGTGATCCATTTACCCAAGCAAACCTACTTAGCTACTTATTTTAAGCTCTGCTCCAATAATACATGATATTGTTGTTAGAGTGCACATTTTTAAATATGTAATTATATTCTCTAGCACAGCAGTTCTCAACCTATGGGTCGCAACCCCTATGGGGGTCGAACGACACTCTCACAGTGGTCGCAAACACGCTGTGAAACCGGAATAGATCGCAGGTCCCTTTATATAAGTGTTCCTGCACGGTGATGTCGGGTCCAAACATCATCACGTGACACGCAACGGGTCCAGACGTCATCATGTGACGTCAGTAGCCGGGGGTCGCGGTCTCAACAAGGTTGAGAACTGCTGCTCTAGCACAATAACTGCAATGAGAGGAGCTATGATTGTAAATGCCCTTTATGTAGTTTAACCTCCACTGACATCCATAACAAAACAAAAATCTGACCACCAAGTAAATCATCAGTCTCTGAATAAAAAATGATTCTTGGCTCCCCTTTAGGTTTCCTGTACTATATGAGGGTTATTCATCAAAATCCAAATTTGCCTTGCATAGTTTATCCATGTCTGTTCGCATCAATACAATTAGGAAGTCGCGAATTCACTTCCTTTTATTCATGAAACAGCGGACAGCGTCAAACGCCGTTGCATGAGTAGTGTGGCGTATTCAGTTGCACTATAGTAGGATGAGAAGTCATGCGAAGTGAGGAGAACTCCTCCAGTGAAGGGCAGTGATGTCAGTCTCATCAGATCCCGCTAACTGTATATAAGTGAAAAAATACTTATTTTTATATGTCACCTTGTGCCTAGTTCATGTTTAATTTTTAACTTTGAATGAATAGTCTCCTTTTGCAACAATGGAGCCCAGCCATCAAACCCCTCAATTCGCCACTCTGATCTGGCGAAGGCAAACAGGTGAATTTGGAGTAGTACACACTGCAGAATCCACTCCTTCGACAGACTCCGTCGCATACTGTATAGCTGAATTACCTGTGCACGCGCATGCAAATTGATGCGAAAGCCTCTGCAAGTCCACGACTGGAGTAAGTGACAGAATTGGTCGCGAATTCATCACATCGCAGAGATTGTTGAATAAGCAGAGTTGGAGAAGTCATGAATAGATTTGTATACCGGCATGTACGAGACTGTTTGGAGTTTGATGAATAACTATGGGGGGAATTCAGGAACCTCCGAAGTGAGGTGCGTAGTGTTCGCCTCACTTCGGAAAAAGTGACATGCGCATGCTGATGTCCTGCACGCGGATATCAGCACGCGCATTAAAGGGATTCCTCTCCCGGCGAGGAGACTCTTATGCTCTCGCCTGGAGGGGAATCCCTTTAATGTGCATGCTGATGTCCGCGTGCAGGACATCAGCATGCGCATGTCACTTTTTCCAAAGTGAGGCGAACACTACGCACCTCACTTCGGAGGTTCCTGAATTCCCCCCTATGTCTCTCCCACATAGATTGTACACTTATGGGCAGTCTTTTTATCCCTATTGTTGCTTAGCATTGTAGTATGCTGTGGCAAAGTTGGTATTCCATATAATATATTATCTTGTATGCTCTCTTTCATATTTACAGTTCCACAATAAATTAGGGGCTATATAAATAAATAATAATAATTGTAGAGCACTAAGGGGGTAATTCATCAAGAAGCGGGCTCACTTCGCTAATAGTAGTATGCGCATGCTGATGTCCTGTACGCGGTCATCAGCATGCGCATTAAAGGGATTCCCGTCTCGGCAAGGCAACTCTTTTGTTCTCGCTGAGACGGGAATCCCTTTAATGCGCATGCTGATGTCCGCGTACAGGACATCAGCATGTGCATACTACTATTATTGAAGTGACCCGAACGGATCGAAGCTCACTTTGCTTCTTGATGAATTACCCCCTAAGATACAAGTCCAAAAACACATACTGACATGTATGTGTATATATACAGTATATATATATATATATATATATATATATATATCTCAAACAAAAGGTCAAAGCACCTGTATCCGTGTATAAATACCCTATCCAAAACAAAATGTATGGCAGCAACATGCAAAGTGCTATGATATCCTGTAACATATTTTGTGACCCTGTAATTAATATTTCTTATTATATATTACATCACAGGCCAAGGAAACAGTGGGTGCTACATACCCCTCTATTTTGTTTTTTCTTGAATATATAAATACAATTTGATGTTATTGCATGTTCTGTGGTTTAACATTCAGCGGTAAATATGGCAATATTACTTTGAGTAATATTATGCTTTGAAAATTATCAGCAGTATTTGACTCTAAAGGCAATATAAGTAGGATTGTAACTAAATTCTTTTTTTGTTTAAAATTATTTAGCTAAAATCAGTAACCAGGGTGCAGTTACAGCAAATGTTCTGAAGATGGGGAAATAACTCCAGTTTACAAAAGACTGCCTGTAACTGGAACATAAAATTGTCACTGTTGTTTTAGATCAGAATCTTTTATTATATGTCTCAGAGTGAAATGCTAGTATATTGCTCATCTTATTCAGGAATGGCCTCCAGACTGCAACACACTAAATGTACTCCATAGTCTTAAATCACAATATGCTCAAACACTCTGTGGTTCTTTATCTGGTTTTATATAGACAACAATGGAAATAGTACAATTTATATTACTTACTGAAATCAACACACACACACACACACACACACACACATATATATATATATATATATATATATATATATATATATATATACAGTATATACAGGTATATACTGTATATACTCTCTTCTCTATAATAAAAATTCACATTCTCTAACATATACATTTTTATAATTCTGTTTAATTGTCCCTGCACCTCTGAATTATTTTTTTTTTAAAGATATTAATTTTTTTTAAACCAAAACTATAAAACAAGGATAAATAAAAATTATAGAGCAATGTACAGTTCTCTGTGAAAAGTTCTGATTCTTCACCTGCTATTTATATAAATAGTACAATCATTTCAGATGGATAAAATGCCAAGCCAGAGTTCTACCTATACATGGTTTATCACAGGAAAGTGAGCAACACTTATATAATCTCAAAGAGGTATTTAACATTTTTACATATTAATTATGAGATAGTTCAGTATATGTTCATCATTTCACATCCTTCTTAGTTTTAGAAGCAGATAATTCTAGATAAATAAAATATGAAATATGCCGGTAAACATTCCTTTATCTTTAGGCCCTCTGCTGGTGATGACTATCTTCTAGAATCAGGGAAAATCTGATTGAATTCTCTCTCTTAGGGGGTAATTCAGCAAGGTGTGAACTCACCTTGCGATCCTTCGATTCACCTTGCCGAGACTGTTACACGCTTGCTTGTCTCCTACACGCGGACATCACCGAAAGCTTTTTTTAGCCGTTTCTTCAGTTCGGGGCATGTAAACTTCAAATGTAGGTTCGCTCTTGAGGGGTAAGATATAAGCCCCTAGCTGCATAGGCCCCTCAGTTGAAGTCATCTCTGAGAAATGGAAGTTTGAAGCTAGTATAAGAGCGCATCAGGGGTGTTTTACCTCCATAAAGTGTTCTTAAAAGCAGACGTCGACCCTTGTGGCTAACATAATAAAGTCATCAAGCAAGGTTGGTAAATTTCTGGCAGCCAATTTGTTCTTTATCTGGGGAGCCACACCTTCCCAGAAGGCAGCCACCAAGGCGTTGTTGTTCCAGGCGAGCTCTGCTGCCAAGATACGGAACTGTATAACAAACTGACTTACTGTAACAGGCTCTTGACTCATTTTCAGCATGGAAGATGCAGCAGAGGAAATATGGCCTGGATCTTAGAAATCCTTCTTAAAGGCAGACAAGAACTCAGAGAAGTTAGAAAAAAACTGGAGATTGTTGGAGCTAATGCCAAGGCCTCTCTAGAAAGTAAGTTGCGAACATATGATGTCGGAAGGAAACTTTTGAGACAACAGTTCATAATGGGTGGATCCCAAGGTTTTCTTGGAATCAACAATTCTTACTTTGAGCAGCGTATATGAACCATCACTCACAGCACACCTGGGCACACACTTAACTGTAACTCTCTGTACCTTCTTAAAGCAGCGCAGAGTACATAGATCCTCTCCTGGGACTCTCACTCCTAGCTAACATGCTGCAGGGACATACCAGTGCTTTACATGTGGCTGCAGTGTTAGCTGTGAAGAGGCTTTTTTAAGACAGGTGCTACAGAACCTCTTAGCTATAATTCTTGGAGCTGATCCCTTTAAGACTGACCTTTTTGGAAATGTAACAGGCTATAACTTGAACCAAGGCAGAGATACCAGCAAAAACAAGCATGAAATATGTCTAAACACCAGGCTGAAGATGTCCACACACATAGGGCGAAATTTACTAAGGGCAGATTTAGTCCGCCCGATCGCAATTTTTACCGCACGTGCGGTATTTCGATCGATTTGCGATCGCACGATCGGAATTCTGATCGATTTGCGATCGCACGATCGGAATTGTGATTGATTTGCAATCGCACGATCGCAAATCGATCGGAATACCGCACATGCGAACAGAAATTAACTGCAGGCGATCGTTTCGCCCTTAGTAAATTTCGCCCATAGGGTGACATTCATGCACTGCTTGCTAACAATTTCCCAGTAATTTGAATCTCTTGCCAGATTGGCTCTAACAACCCAGAAATGCTGGGCTAAAGGAGAGCCCAGCACTTGTCAGCAACCAGCTAAGAGCCAGCAAACACATGCAGCGCTTGCATGCAGCTTGGCTCTTGGCACTGTCTGTGATGAGACTAAGGGGGGAATTCATGAAGCTCCGAAGTGAGGTGCGTAGTGTTCGCCTCACTTCGGAACAACTGACATGCGCATGCTGATGTCCTGCACGCAGACATCAGCATGCGCATTAAAGGGAATCCCCTCCCGGCGAGGAGACTCGAGTGCTCTCGCCGGGAGAGGAATCCCTTTAATGCGCGTGCTGATATCCGCGTGCAGGACATCAGCATGCGCATTTCAGTTGTTCCGAAGTGAGGCGAACACTACGCGCCTCACTTCGGAGCTTGCTGAATTCCCCCCTAAAAGTCCTGTATATGTTTAGCATTGAATAGTAGGTAGAAAAGAAATGGTAACTCTATTTATGTGCAGGCGGTAGAGTGTGGCACCATGTTAGCCATAGATTTAAGCAAAGACAAGAGCATATAGGCCTAATTGCCTGATGAAGAGGCCTTAGGAAAATCAAAAGCTTGCATTTACCATCTATTCCGTTAGCCAATAAAAGGTATCACCTGTTCTCTCTTGTCTTTGCTTCTATTTATGTGGAGAAACACTAAGATAAAATTGTTTTCAGCACTGGAATCTTCACTGGGTACGAACCCAGGTGTTTCTGCTTACTACAAGAATAAATGAGACATCTCTATTGGTGTTTTATTGCGGTGTCTCAATCAAGGTGCACAATGTTTTGGGTGGGTAAACTCTGCTCTTTGTCAGGTGAAGAAAGTCTCATTTACTCCCTGAGAAACTCTAAATTAGGAGTATATTTATAAAAGTGAGAACAGTAGCATCAAGGCCAGAATTCATGTCTATTCAACACTGCTCCAATATTGAGTATTCATAAAACTTTATTACTCTCTGTGATGTGGCAAATTGCGACTGATTTGACAATTTACGATGGATGCATATTTATACATCTCTTTCATTGCATGTGCAATTCAGCTATTTACCAAGCAGTTGAGAGTGGCAAATCACCAAGGTGTACTGTTCTGAATTTGTCAGTTTGGCATCACTAAATCCAAATGATGAAGTACAGAGTTGATTGCAGGGCTTCTGTTTGGTGCAAGGTGACTTGTAAACTCAAAAGACAAAGTAAATACTGTATAGGGATCAAGTAGCAATATAACCTTGGAATAGTGTTGCATAGAAAAGGATGTAATTTTGCAGTTTGGCTTCATCAGATCAAAGTGGTGATGTAGAGGGTTAAGTTCCTTGGTGTAAGGTGACTGTACACTCAAAATACAAATAAAATGGAGCAACCAGTTTGCAACATAACCTAGGAATACTGTCACCTACAAAGGGATGTTAGTAATGTACTAAGTTGCAGATGCAAAGGGGCTACAGTGTTCCCTGAGATGTTTAAGAGATGGGGGTTATTCATCAAAGTCCAAACAGTTGTGTAAAAGTCAGAATTCGCATCCATTGAGAACTCCATGTATTCTCCAAACTGAATAGTTTTCTGCAATGTGGTGTATATATGACTCATTATATGCATATATGCAATCACCATGTACAAACATTACAACCAGGACGAATATAGCCATGTAAAAAATATTACATTTTGTCTTTTTATGGTTGTGTCTCTCCTTCGCCAATGATAACATTGTTTGTACACAGTGATTGCATATATGCTCACATAATATTGTATTGTTAATTTATGATCCTGCTTCCCTCAAACACAATGGGGGTTATTGAGCAAAGGCTGAATAATATTTACATATTGAACAAACACTTACGTTTGTACATGTGGCAAATTCTTGACCAATTTGATTGCTTCTAAATTTAGTGGACATATGGAGCTCTTCACATTACTTTGTGTGTGCAAGCACAGGTAATTTGCCTTTTCGCCAAGGGGTGGACTTTGTTAAAATGGTAAATAAGGACAGGTGGACTTTGATGAATAAGCTCTAATTTCTCTTTTATATTTCTTGAGAAACATTGGGGAATCATTCTGACAAATGATCAGTTTTGTTCTGTTGTAGGACCGCACCCATCTATCACATACAGAAGGGCCCAGAATTTATGAGATGTCCTAGTCAAGAGTAAATATAAGAGAACACCTAAAGGACATACAAAGTTGGTTGGGGATCTAGGTTGTGCTCCATGTGGATATTGTGAAGTGTCCAAAATAGTGATGAAGAAGGAGTTCTGTGATAGAGCTGGTAAAATCTACAAGACATCAGGATTTATGACATGCCAAACTAAAGGGGTGGTGTACCCATTATCATGCCATTGTTCTAAATAGTTTGTGGGTCAAACTAAGAGAAGTTTAGGAACTCGGGGTTCTTAAACATCATAGGCACATGTATAATTTTATTTATAAAGCGCCACAAATTTACGCAGCGCTGTACAATTCAGTGATACAAGTATAATACAGACAAGGGAAAAGTGCATTAAACAATACAAGTAAAATATCACAAGGATACATCAAATTAAGTGCTATGTTGTAATTGACACAAGAGGTTTGAGGTCCCTGCCCCAAGGAGCTTACAATCTAAGTGGAAGGAAGACTTACATACACAGATAGGACAATAAGAACTGTAGAGTGTGTTGAGACATAAGTCCATAAATGCAAAATAAATAGATCAAAACAGATATAGATAAATACAGTAAATAAATAATAGATAAATACAATAGATATAGAGAGATATTAAATGTAAAAATTATACATAAAATGAATGATAAGAATCGTTGCTAGTGCTCTGACAGATAGGATTTCAATTTGGTTTTGAAGGTGGAGAGGGAATGTACTTGGCAGAGACAAGGACAAAAAGGAGAGGGAAAACCCTGTGGCTCATCATATATGGGAAGTACATGGAGGAATTAGTAAGGGTCTAGTTGCGTGGGGATTGGAGTATGTTCCTCCTTCTAGTAGAGGAAGTGACTGGAATAAGAAAATCTTACAGAAGGAGATTAAGTGGTCACAATACTAAGCTTCTTTGTTTAATTTGTGAGTTCTGATATATTGACCCCATCTGTATGATGGTACCCAGAGATCAGTTTTATGGATTTTGTAGCCTAGTGCCACCGGTTTTTTTAATATTTCGATATTATCCTGTTTATATCCCTCAATATGTACAGTACCACAGAAAATGTTGGTACTATGTAAGTCATCTAATAATAATAACCTTGTACCATCCAGTTCTAGATTGTACGAAAGAAATCTATGTATTTCTAGGAAATATTGTTTGGGGTGTAGTTCTGTTTGCTTATTTATGTAAAATAAAAACATTTCAGAGCATTTAATACTAAATACAGTGATAAGTAAGAGTGCGAGCATGCTAGCATGAAATGAAAACAGCCTATGTTAGGTAACTGGAGTGTGAGAGGATTATGTTGTTAAGAAGAATTGGGTCAAACATTTGGAATGCTGACAGTGAGTTAAAGTGATTATGACAATAAAAATTACTGGTTGCAGGATAGTCCTATGTTTCTTATCTATTGTCTCCATATGAGACAAATGGAGTAAGCTACTTTTATCAATGACATACAAAAAACTTCACATATACAGCAGAAGACCTAATCTAATCTAATTACCCAATCTGATAGATTTCTGCCAGCCAATCCCAGCACATGACTGGGTTTTTATAGCCTGCAGTTACACCCTGCCCTTGCCTGATTATAGAATTATATTTCTTGTGATTCTGTATTTCTAGATTCTGACCTTGGCTTGTTCCTGGCCACATCTGCATTCTGCCATCCCTGATCTTTGCTTTGGTTTCTGGCTATGCCTGTTCTCAGCCTGCCCTGACTCTCTGCTTTAGTTTGACCAGTACCTGTACTCCTGAGTTCCCTCCTACTACTCTGCTTCTTGATTTTCACTCCTCCAGGCAGTGGCTGTTTCAGGGGGCAAGACCTGGGGATTTCCTTGCAGCAAAAACCAAACTGCCTTGTTGGGGTTAAGGGTGAAGACTGGGGATCTCTTAGACTCTGTGCCCTGATTTCAGATAGCCTCAGACCTCCTGAGGGGTTATGAAAGATAACTAGCCCTAACACCTAGTAATCCAGTTACATGAAAAACTGCACAATATCCTGGTTAGCATACAGTTTGTCCATTGTTTGACAATGCAATGCCCAGAAAACCAGTTAACCTTTATCTTTCACACTAGCTCAGTTACCCTGAAAATGATTGAGAAAGCCAGTTACTTTTCCTTATGCATAGTAAGTCAGCTACCATTTAATGTATCCACTAGCCTAAAAGTTTTGTTGCAGTGCATTGCCCAGTGACCTGAGTGCCAAAGTGTAAAGTATCTAGTAGCACTGTTACCATGCATCTAATAAAGTGCACAAGCAGAATCTCTGCATGGTCACTCAGTGACTTCCTTGCTAGATGTAGAGCTCTGACCAGCGTTATAAAGAGGAAGATGTGACTGCAATCCCACAGGTCTTTGTACTTTTATCTTATGTAGTTTGTGTGGTCCTAGTCTTAAAGATAAAAGTAATAAAGCATGAACCCCTTTCCTTCACATGACTTCCAAGAACTATATTTATTCATGTAAGCAAAAATCAGTTAATATATGTTACTAAGTGTAGCAATATACATATATATATATATATATACTGTAGTGACGATTGCTCTAAGACTGCAAGGGAAGCTCAGCTTCCCCTAAAATATAAAAAAAATAAGTAATCAAATATATACTGTTATGTGTACATGTCATTGACTAAATATGCGCTACAATGCACTCAACTTTTGCTTAGAATCAGCTTTTTATCACTGGTAACGACGTGGCTTTCCTCTCACTCATTCCCGCAGCTTCACAGTGCTTTAAATATTGAGGATGCTGAGTGTCCACAGAGTTCAATAGCTAAGCAAAAAGTGCAGAAAGTGCAGAGAAATGAGATGAGTCATTGGATAAATGCTGGGCTTTGTCCCGCCCATCGGACGCTCAGCGTCTCTGGGGATCTATGGGGCAGTGGGCTGGCTCAGATGCTCAGCTTCTGCATGATGATTGGATGATCTGTCTAATGCTGAATCCCTTTTTGATTGATAGCGATATGAGCGAATCAACAATCTTTTGGTGTAAACATCCATGGGAGCATTTTTTATTTTTCATTCTGTTCTGAGCAGAACCGGAGACTTTCCTAATTCTAATAGTGGCATTTTCTTTGTTAAAAATGACTAGTGACAAATCGAGCTTCTATTTCTGGTGGGTTTTTTTCTGTAGCAGTTTGTGTTTGTTGGCTGAAATTGAGCTATATATCTATATTTTATTATATGAAGCAATATTCCTATCCTAATACACAAAAGCATTGACTACACCAGTTAAATATTTAAATTATAAACCAGTTTATGTTTTTATAATGTTAGATTACCTGTTAGAGAGGTACCTTAAACACATTAAATAAAACAAGTGTAATGCTATTTTAAACACTTTCCTTGCGTTTACATCCTCATCCACTCTTGGGATGGATTTCCGCACACAGCTTCACTCAGTCTCACAGGGAATAGCCCCAGCTTACATTAGGAGTAATGTCTGTACCTTTAAATCAATCATGGACGACAAACAGGAACAGGAACAGATTTATTTCACAGCACACCAAACAGGAATTAACCAAGAAAAGAACACTACTGTATGTCTATTCAACATGGCAGACAATATGCATGTTTTTAATGTAAGATGTATCTTAGTAAGATAACCCAAGCTTGACCTGGCTGAAAATCAGCATTTGTTTAAAAACTTGCTTTTATTCTGTAGCACAGGTTTCAACAAGTGACAATCCTGAAATTTTACAAAAACTGTGCCCTGGGTGAAGGAGAATAGTTGTACGTGCAAATAATACTTCCTTCAAATCATTCCAGATTTAAACAATTCTATGAGGTCAGCCATACAGTATACACTTTACATAGCCAGCATAGAATGCACACGGCATTGTAAGAATATTATTCATTAAAATAGAGAACAATTCTCAGTGCCCACTCACAGTAAGTATATGTGAATCAGACATGCAAACTGATCCAGAAAAAGGAGACATATTTTGTGTAGGTTCTTAGATATTATTAGGTATGCTTATTATTCTGTGAAACAGATGAGATTTGTAGATCTGAAAGGATATACAGGGAATGCAGAGTTATTGGAAACATCAGTATTGCAGCTTTCACTAGAGCAGGAGATATATAACAACAACTCCTCATATGAAAAACACTAAACCCAATACTAAAGGAAAGTACAGAAATTCATTAACTCTGCAAAGAAAAAGCTTAATAAAACAAAAACACTGTGTAAATACTTTTATTTTATGACATTTAATAGACAAGTTGTTTTCAGTTAGTGACTACACAAAGAGGACAGATTTTAAGTATCTTTCTAAATCAATGCAGTTCTGTCAATCAAGACAAATGGGGGAATGAGTCACTGGTACTGTAGGTGAAGAGCTATGGCTCATATGGGACCATAGAGATGTGCAGTAGAGAAGTCCTGATATAAAGACCTGCAATGTAATGTAGAGCAGAAGATATCAGCTTGATAGTGCCAGCAGGAGGCAGCGCTGGAGAGTAAAAACCCAATCAGTAAGAATTTACCTCCTCCCCCTTAAAAATCACCATTAGATAAAACTAGCTTTAGACAGCTACTGTCGAGATCACCATAAGATTTTTGCTTCCGCACTGATAAACCTTAAATGTTTTAAAGTTCTTCTAATTGTGTTTCAGGCTGCAATTATATGTTTAGTTCTTCTTTGGTATTTGCAAACCTGAATATTTTGTGGCTCATTGTGAAGGAGCAATAATATTTGAATGTACAGTAAAAGGTAGAATAGAAATTCAGTACTACAAAACATAATTTTATACTTCTTATAATGCTAGATCATGCATAATTATATAGCTAGATTGATTCTGACTATTTTGTCCTGAAATGCGCTAAGAATATTGAAATGTAACATTTACAAGTGGTTCGAATTTAAATATGTTCTTCTGTTAAATATATTTCATGTAAATGTGTATTTCATTAATTGCAGTGTGTTTTAACTCTATTCACTCTATCAATGGCAAGTCACAAATGAGCATTCCTTTCATCTATTTACAGCTATCCTGTAACCCAACATGGCATTCGAAAATAAAATCCATTTCTGGTTTTAAAGAAGAACTAATGCTTGTTAGGAGTAGGAGTGATTCTTGAAAGTTATTAAACTCGAAAAGACCACTCTGGGTCTTATCTTAGTTCCCAGACAGTTTGATGGCATTGAGCCCGCAGAGAGAGCTACAAAGTGAAAAGTTAAGGGTTTCATGATCAATTTATTTTTGTTAAATTTATTACTTAGATCTACCCCTGTTTTCACTCAGAATTAATTCACTTGCTCTGCTCAGTAAATATCTTTGTTTCACTGTTAAAATGGTTCTGTGAGTATGAAATTTTATACTGATACCTGATGCACATCTTTTGTCTTCCCCACCTGGTAATAAGTTCTAGGAAAGAGACTTAGGTGCACCTAGGGCCACTACCATTTGTGGTATCCCTCACAACTCCTTTGTGCTAACTGACACATGAGGCAAAACTGTATGACCATTGATTGTGCTTGTACTGACTATCGTTCATCTTCACAAGTCTTAAAGGAACAGGGTACACCAGTATTTCCTTTTAAACAGAAAATAGGGCAAGGAATAAAAATGCAAGAATCAGCTTTTTCTACTGCTATTACAGCCTATGTCGGTTAGGCTTGTATTTATAAAGCTAATTTACTTAAATGTATTATTGCCCTTTTATTTGCATAAAAGGATTTGGCCAATTTGTGGTCATGGCTTAAGGAGCCAGGGGTTCTGTGCTTATAGGCTCCATAGAAGGAAATCTGGTACTGTCTATTCATCTAAAGCTGTGCAATTGGCAGACATAATTCATATATCCAAGACAAACAATCTATTTTGCTTCCATTTCCTTGCGAAATAAATTGGAATAGCCATTAAAGATTATATTCTCACTACTTTACTACTTTATTCTCAAACAAAGAGAAATAAAGAAATTAATCCTGATGCATGAACTGATATGGATTATTAAGAAAGATTTTGCAGCCTGGAGTTTTCCCAGAGTGATAACAAATTTGTTTTTTTTTTCTGACAGGAGTGGTTTTTTCTCAATAATTCTGATCAGCATGACCTAAATTACATTCTATTCAAATATTTGTAAGACACTTTTAATGTTTTTGCAAACAAAGTAAAATACTATATAAGAGGTATTAGAAATTCCTTTCTGTTTAGTTTACTATGAACATTTTAGCATACTAGAGGTCTGCATAGAAAAATACTTCTTTGATTAAAATCTTTCTACTGGTTTCATAATTTAACTGCCCTAAAGTAATTATTGTATTTATTTATATAACAAAGATATACAGTATTATGCAGTTCTTTACAGAGATTCATCATTCGCTTCAGTCCCTGCCACATGGAGCTTACAATTCAGTCACACACAGATATATGTTTTTGATTGTAGAAGGAAACTGTAGCGCCCAGAGGAAAACCATGCAGGTGCAGGGATAACATACAAACTCAAATGCAGATGAAGTCCAGGGTAGAATTGAGCCCAGAACCCAGCCAGCTCTGCAAGACAACAGAGCTAACCACTGAGCCACCATGCTTATAATACTAAGCTGCTAATTATAAGGTTTTCCATAGATGTAAGCTTAGTTGCACCAAATCATTGAAGATTGGATAAGGCTTCTCACAAAGTTTGAGGTGTATTGAGCACCCAGGTGAATGACTGATCTGCCTAAAGGTATTTTGCTGTCTATATATATATACGTATATTGTGACAGGAATACTGGTATGCAGGTGGAAGGTGTGTATATTTCACCCAGATTCC
>WMED01012390.1:0-14492 GCA_019650415.1 Pipa parva
GGGTAATGTCAGCATACCACCAAGAAGGACGAAACCCATCCAACAGGATTAACTGTGGATACAAGAGGAAGCTCTGTCTGAAAGGGATGTTCGGGTGCTAAACGGGATTGTATCCAAAAAACATAAAACCACGGCTGTACAAATCATGTATATGTGTATATACACACTTGTATATGTCATTCCCAAGATGAATTGATGCTGTATTGGCCGCAAAAGGAGGCCCTAATCAATACTAATACTGTAAATTATTGTGGTCTAAAACTAGGTGTTTCAGTTTCATTGTCCAACCCCTGTATATTTAAGATGGCACATGCAAACTACCTGGTCTAAGGCTTGCCCAGATTTGCGCATGTTTTGTAAATTATACAGATGAAAAGCATTTCCATCATCCTGACAACATATGTCAAATACAATACAACCTTGGTCTTCATAGGCGTTGATGTGATGAAATGTTGCAAATGGTTTTGAATGGAAAGTAACAGGGAAAACCTGTAGAAGCATATGGAAATTGCGTCACATAATTTCTAATAAACAATGAAATGTAAAACTATATTTTACATACTTTTTTAACTACTACAAGTAGATTACCCACATATTTTTTTTACTTGTCTGAATGAGGACACAACGGGCCTTATGGACTAAAGTCTGGATTCCCCTGTTGAATTCACTTCGAGTCGCATCACCAAACTAGTTGCAAATTCCCTTCTCCTTATTTATGAAACAGCAAATAGATTTGTCAAACAAGTGGAATGCTACAGTCATAGACATATGCATAGTGTGGTGAAACCAGTTGAATAAAAGTAGGATATGAAGTCATGCTAACTTATGTGAATTTCCCCAGTGAAGTGCAGTGATGTCATCTTCACCAAATTAAAATAACTATATATTAGTGAATAATACATCTGTTTCTTTGCCACTTTGTCCATAGTACATGTTAAGTCATAGACTAATTTAGTCATGGTGCCATTGCTATTTTTGAAGAAATAGTCGCCTTATGCCACATCATAAACCCTGCTATCAATCCCCCAATTCATCACTCTGATGTGGCAAAGTCAAACAGGTGAATTCAGAGCACTGTGCCTTGTTGAATTCGCAACTGACTACCACTTGCTTAACATGCAAAGCAGTGCATGCAAAGTGTAAATCTGTGACTATTGTAATCACCTGAATTAAACGTGTATACACCACATTGCAGTTTGCTCAATAAGAGAACATGGAGAAGTGCCAATCAAATTTGAATTCATAGCTATATGCATCTATTTAGGGGGGAATTCAGGATAGTGCGAAGTGAGGTGCGGAGTCCTCGCCTCACTTCGCACTGACTGATATGCGCTTGCTGATGTCCTGCACACGGACATCAGCGAGCGCATTAAAGGGATTCCAGTCTTGGTGAGACCAAAAGAGTTGCCTCGCTGAGACTGGAATCCCTTTAATGCACTCGCTGATGTCTGTGTGCAGGACATCAGTGAGCACATAATACCATTTGCAAAGTGAGCCGAAGGATTCGGAGCTCACTTCGCTGAATGGTGAATTCCCCCCTTTGTCTTTAGTCAATAAGGCCCAAAATGTTTTCTCTGATTTACTATTTATCTACATGAAATATATTGATAAAGGAGGGGTATATGTTCTGATTTCTATCTGTTGTGTAACATTTTACTTCTGATTTTTTTCACAATGGTTTTTGATTGGCAAATAACCTTGTAACTGAATTGGGAAAATGTCAACATATTTGTTTAATCATTATAGCATTCCTCTTTGTATATAAATGTAAGCTGTATTTTAAATCACTGTTGGAACCTATAGGAAAATTTATCAAAGTACTGTTCTGTAGATGCATGAGGTTCCCACATAAAGCCACATCAGAAGTTTTGCATAGTCAGCAACTATTGCTTTCTGCTCCATGGCAAGTTCTAGCACAGTTTGCAACAGTCAATATGCATCTTTTCACCACAAAACAAAGGCAGTTAATTAAGATTCGTAAGGCTGGGTTTCTTTTATTATTTTGGCAACATATTATTTTAAAAGGTTTAAAAAAAATGTGATAGTCAAATTCCCCTATTTGAACTTTTGGCCACTAAAGTAAAACCAAAAAAAAGTTCTGCTACTGTTGACCAACAATGCCAACTACCAAAATGTTACAAAAATGGAGACACTGACCTTTATTATGATGTCACCATTTTGGCCATGCAATAGTATCGTAAATTGCAATTGTTTTTACATGATTTATAGCAGATTCAACATAAACAGAGATACTGAGGTGAACTTATGTCATCTTTACATAATTCTGTTTAAAAGAGACAATGTCACTACTAGATTTTTCTAGAAAAGCAACTGCATACTGGTGATATGCATGAACCAACATGTACTTAGGGGTTTGTAGAACATAGCATAGAAGTACCTCTCCCGTGTGTTTATTTGCCACATGGATTAAAGTATCATGACTTGGCTCCCAGGTAAAACTGTCAGCTATAGATCTACCACTTATTTTGCTCGTAAGAATCTTTAGAACATTTATTTTTATTGGCTGTTCCACAAATATAATGTAATTTTCAGTCATTCCTGTAGAAAAAAAGTTAAAAGGATTATCGGAAAAAAAATTCTAAAAGTAATTACAACTTAACATAACAAATGGCTGCGTTAAATTACCTATTCCGCTTTGTGATATTTTATATCAAGTCTGCTTTCTTGTTTTTGTGATTTACATTGTTTTCGAGAAGTATAGAGTTGGTTCTGAAGTGGTCAGTCAAAACAGCTTCCATGAATAGTTTAAAAGTTAACCTCAATCAGTGAACACTCTAGGGGGTTATTCTCTAAAGTCTGAATTTTCACATAAAGGTGTGAATTCGCCAGCTAAAAACAGTCGCAATAGACTGCTAGTGTCGCAGTTGCGTCTTTATAATGAGAATATTGTCGCAGTCGCAATTTTACTGTGGAAATATTAACACAGCCGCAACTTGAAAAATTGTCACAGTCGCGAGTTTACAATGAGAGAATTGTTGCAGTCGCGGATTTGCTATGGGAATCCGCTGTTTGAGAATTCGACAGCTGTTTGAGAATTCGACAGCTGAATTCGGACTTTAGAGAATAGCCCCCCATGTGCAATGAAGTGTAAGGGTGAAATTTATTAAAGTCGGAAATTTTCGATCGATCAATTGAATTTTTTAAATTTCGAGCGAAATTTCATTCGATCGATCGAAATTTGGAATGAAATTTCGTTCCATCGATCGATCACTTCGCCTTTAATAAATTTCGCCCACTGTGGATTCATTAGCATGTTAATAAAGGTCCATTATGGAGGCATGAGCCACTAGCACCAAAGCAGTCCAAATGTTGCTATTCAGTCCAAAGGTACTGATTTGCTGATTCAGAAAATAGCTTTTAAGGCTGGTAGACTTTTAGCATATAAGTTATGGTTAGGTTAAATATTCGGTAATATTAGTTTGGTAGTAAGTTTGGCAGAGCTCCACAAAATATTTTTATCACATGCATTCCAACTTAAATGTAAAACTAGGAAATAATTACACTGCTCCTACAACACTGATGGTAATACGGCACTTACCAAAGCTATGGTAATAACAAGGCTTCATTGTATTCTTAGCTGGTATTGAACACACAATCTGTATATCTTGTAACATGCCTTCAGCTCCAGGTTCCTTGGCAGGAACTTTAATAATGTTGTAAAGTGTACCTAAAAAAATGCATGTCAGCAGATTACCTTATAATGTTTAATAAGATTTGCGTTTATTCCAATATAATGTAAATTCAAATTCAATGAACTTTGGAGAATAGGCTTTAGTAGGGAAATTCATGAAAGTGCAAATGGTACTAGAGATGTAGGAATTTGCCACCAGCAGACATTTTTCTAAATTTGCAATGTGGTAAATTCTCACAAAGTTTACTAATTTCCACATCAATGATGTTCTCTCCTTCACTATCAGAATAATGAATTGACAACTTTTAGAGAGTAGCAACCCAAATTGACATGAACACACTTTGACAGTTGAATTCTTGCTTTCATAAATAAACCCCTAATTAGCCTTTACCAACACTCTGTAAACCACTCTTTCTCTAAAATTCCTTGGTTAATCTGAGATGCTGCCAGGTTGTGCAACATAGGCTTGAAATAGTCCAATCTAGTCCAATGGTATCAATTTCCATTGATTTTTTTCTTAATACTGGGGTGAAACCATTTAACATAACACCAGAAATTGCTTATTATGATAATGACCTGTCTTGAGTGCTTACTGGACATAACAAAAGGCTAAATCAGGGATGTCGGTTTGCCTCAAATTCACCAGCTGTCCCTGTTTTTTAGAACTAGATTTATAACTAACTCCTGTCAATTCTCAGCAGCATTTGGGGAAAATGATAAGTTGTTATTTATAACCTCTAGAGTATGAATTTCAAGATTTTACATAGGATGATAGGCTACAGTAAAGCTTGACCGAATATAAAATAACTTTAAACATAAATAAATAACACACCAAGACACCAAATTGAGTGGTGAAAGGCCACAGCTTGATTATATTAGTTCATAAACCATATAGATATCCATTAACAATTCCAAAACTTTTAGTACCATGAGCTATGAACTCAGTAGCCAGCCCACAACTTTATTGCTGATCCAGCTTCCATTACCATTAGATCAAGAGATACATATGCCTATGTACAAGCCTCAAAGCCTATGGACAACATTAAAGGATACCTTTTCATGGAAAACTGGCCAGTGCACATCACACACACATTTCCTGGTGCAGGAGTTTATCAGTGCTGCCTACTTAATCATTCTGCTTCACATGAAACAACTGCTGCGGAGAAACGCTTCTCACTAAGGTATAGTACTGCATATCTTAAGACGTAAACTGAATATAGTTCCTCTTTAATTTAGCAATTAATACCCCCCAAAGCTGAGGCAATAACATTTCTATTTTTTTTCACCACTAAAGATATTGTTAAGGTACATAGCGCCTTAGCACACTTACAGTTATAACTTCCCCCACTTGCATTTGCTTTTCTCTGCCAATCCCTGTCTGCCACCTGCCCTAGTGAACCAATTTCGAAGCGCTGTAAACTGTGATTACCTTAACCCTTACCAATCAAGTCTCCCTCCACTCTCTCCAACCTAAATTGCTAACTACAATTCTTCTCCAGCCATCCTCCTTCCATGCCCTGTCAGGGGCAATTAGCCCTGCCAGAACAAACATTTTGTAAAGGGCTGGGACTCCGGGGTAGGCAGCATAGGCAGCTACCTAGGGCACTGTCCTCCATCCCATGGGATAAAGTGTACTGTATATGGACTACTAAACCTTCATGCTGAAAATGAAAATACCTGCTTCTTTTTATTAAAAAAAGACATACATGTATAATACCCCTTTTTCTGCAGAGTACGTGTGCCAGTCCTAATGCCAGCTGGCTCTGGAGGGTAAAGAGACCATACCTGAACCTCACTTTTTTGGTATAAACATATCTGAAACGTGCTTTTACTAGCACCTGTGTTTATACCAGCATTAAAACAGCAGAGCAGTGGCAAGGCTAACATAATGGCAGGTAGCCACTCCTACCCAGAAAAATAAACAAAACATAATTAAACTCTTATTTTCATTGTTTCCTTTAATTTGCATAGAGCTATATAGCAAAAAGAAACAGATCAGAACGCATTGACTAATTAGATAATCAGCTTCTATGCAACATTTTATAAGTAAGGCAGTACAGTATTTTGATACTATGGGGGGAATTCACCATTGTGCGAAGTGAGCTCCGGATCCTTCAGCTCACTTCGCACAGACTGTTATGCGCTCGCTGATGTCCTACACGCAGACATCAGCGAGCTCATAACAGTCAGTACGAAGTGAGCCGAAGGATCCGGAGCTCACTTCGCACAATGGTGAATTCCCCCCTATGACTCTTCAATGGGGGTACTACCGTATCCATACAGACCCCCACCATTTGTGTAGATTTACAAATCTAATACTATTGGCAGCAGGTTTAAAGATGCTCTACTACAGAAATACAAATCTGATTTAAATCTACAGTTACAGTTCCCAGTTTAAGATTCATCAGCTACTATTATTCCCAACTTTGATTCAATACATTTTCCAAAACCATCAACTTCTTAGAAAACCACAATTGCAAAAATGGCAAATGACCTTTTGGTATAGAAAGAAAAGCTGAAGTTTGATAGACAAGGCAAACAACAGATGGTTCCTGTTAGGGTTTGAGGGTTACTTTATCAACCGTTGTTTCTTTAGTCACCTACATCCTCCTTATGCCAGAACACTAATATATCTGCCACAACTCTACTCCCAATGTCCATAGTATACTATATCTGTAATAAAGATACTCCTGTAAATCATATTGACATGTGGCATAATAGACCCACAAATAAAAACAGCATTGGACTGGCCCACCAGGACAAAGGGAAAATTCCCATTGGGCCCCTAGGGGTAACCACGCAGCTGACCAACCCTATAGAACTCAGATTTCCTCTGTATGGGTCCAGCCAGGGGACCTATAAACACCCGTCTGACCCTAAATAAATAATAAACTAAAATAACAAGCTCACCTTGTTTCCCATAGGAATTTCCCATATTGTATGCAGTGCCATCAGGATCATAATGAGGGTGAGCAGTAGCACCATTCACAGCTATGTATTTGCTCCAGTCAACCTGTGAGCAGGAGATAAATTTGCTATTGCAATTTGTAACCATCCTCCAAGAAGCAGCATTAGTATATATTAATAACGCTGTTTTTTTGGCTCAGGAATGGTAAATGTAGCAGTCACATCACCATCACTGGGTCACCAAAACAAACAAATTTCATTTATGCCTTGAGTATCCATTTTGTTACAGAAATTTAAAAAAAAAAACTTTTAAGAAATGTGCCACTCAATTCCCCTGCTTGCTGGTCTTTGCTGGGTTTAGTTGAAAGTTACATGAACAGCCCAATTCTTTTCTCTGCAATAGCCGTTTCTGATACCCAGAATCAACACCTGGGGCACCATGGGAAATTTGTGTGTTTTTCCTTATTCGCAATATCATGTTTATAGAACACACCTGGATGCAGCATCTGCTTTTCACATTGAAATCAGAGTTAAAGGGGCACTATAGTGCTCATATACAGTAACTGCACACATACATATAAAACTCCTTTATACTAAGCCAATTGCTGACACAAATAGTTAAAAAAAAATTTTAGCAAAGAAATTGACCTTGTTGTTTGTTTCCCTTAATTAGTTTCCTGAGAGCTGACATTTTTCCTCCCCCCGCTCCCCCTCCTCTTTCTGTTCTGCAAGTCAGGCAACATTGGAAGAAAAAGATGCCTTTAAGCACATTTTCAGACAAATCTTTGATTGAGTAGTGGCTGCTATTTGCCACTAATTAGCCATCAACACATGTACAAATACAGGTTTGTTATTACACATGTTGCATATGGACAGGCTTTTACTGGTCATTTATTTGCAGATCCCACAAAGCATTGTGCTGATATTATGTCTTACTTTACTTTGTGATTATTTGCTGCGCAGATTGTCTCCCAAGATGTCACATAAATATCTCCTTTGTTATTTTGAATCTCTCTTTAATGTGCTCCCTGTTGGAATATTCCCATGTGTAAACTCATACCATGGGGATAACTTTATACCGAGACGTTCTGTGTAGTAACCCGTTCCTGAACGGATAATGTTACAGATACTGTTATTATTGGCATGAATAATTAAAAAACTGTTTTGGAAGCAGAATACAGGTAGGCATACAGTGAAACCATCGAACTAGGCACATATATATGTTTACATATTTCATGCGTTGAATAATAAACACCCAGATAGGATTATCATTAAAAACCCATACTAAATTTGAATACCATTAAACACCCATACAATGCTACGGCTAACATTAAGTAAAATAATTAACAATAACATTATATTACAGGTTTGTCCTCATTATCATTTTCAATCATTTAAAATTACAAATGGAAAAAGTACCAAATACCTCAAAAATGTTTCATCTTCTAGGTGCAAGAATGACTATATGTATGCAGATTCCAAATGACTCTGCACTCCTGAGTCTTGGTTAAAATAAAAGCTTTTATTCAATAGTCCATGGCATTTCAATCAATATATCTTCAGCTCAGGAAAAAAAATGTTCCAATCAATATTTACATAAAAAAATACAGCCATGACCAATATTTTGGCTATACTTAAAGCCTTTATCAATATCAGCCTGAGTTATTACTGTAGTTGAGTTCAGGGCTGTACCAGTCTAAAGCTTTGCACTGAACATTTGACTTGTGATAAAACAAAGGGGGGGGTTTACTGGCTAAAGTGAGAATTCGACTGTCGATTTCTCAAATGGCGGATTCCCATAGCGAATCCGTGACCACAACAATTTTTCCATTGTAAGGTCATGACCGCGACAATTTTAAAGTTGCGACTGCGTCAATATTTTCAAAGTAAAGTCATGACTGCAACAATGTTCTTGTTATAAAGACACGACTGCAACAGTAGCAGTCTATTGCAACCATCTTTAGCTGGTGAATTTACACCTTTATGCAACAATTCGTACTTTAGCCAATAACCCCCCCATAGCGCAGTGTAATATTTTCAAACTGAGAAAGGAGAGAGAAGGTCCTTGTTGACACAGTAAGACAGAGTGCTGATATGGATAGGTGGTGAGATTACCAAAAAGGTGACTGAGGTATTCATTTAAATAAAACATATTTAAAAAAAAAATAGACCACACTACTAAAGGAAAAAAGTCTCATTCTAGATATTGGAGAAGTATTACAAATAATCTGTCAAAACTCTCACCTGTTCTTTTGTTTCTAAAGAGTTGATGTCAACTTTATGCATCAAATTAGTCTCAGTGCTCACGTAATACTCATCTTGGTATTTCATGACGTTTATATTCCCATTGTCTGTAGGCTCTTAAAAAAAAAAGTGGTAAGCTTAGATCAGGCCAACAAACTGAATTTCTATGGGAAAAAGAATGTAACATACTTGGTGGTTCAAATCTTGATAAGAAGCGTTGAAATATGTTTTTGCAAGGGTCTGGCATACTGGTGGTTCCAAACTCAGAGAAGACTATCCGGTTTTGACTGAGATTTGTCTTGTAACAGTCACTTTCAAGAAATTTACTCATGTAGGTTACATGCCCATTCTCAATTTTGAACTTGTGCATCAGAGCCATGCCATCAAACCAGTGATTGTATCTTAGATTGAAATGAAACAAGAGGTATGGAAATCTTAAATATAGCTTTCCTCTACAGTATAGTTACGCAAACATTTAGGGGGGAATTCACCAAGCTCCGAAGTGAGGCGTCTAGTGTTTGCCTCACTTCGGAAAAACTGAAATGCGCATGCTGATGTCCTGCACGCGGACATCAGCATGCACATTAAAGGGATTCCCCTCCCGGCGAGGAGACTTGGTGAATTCCCCCCTTAAACTGACTCTTTCAATTATAATTTTGATTGCTTTGCCAACATTTAAAACGCACCTGATAAAAATGTAAATCACCACCCTATTCCATGAAAAAAGTATAAAACTAAACAGTTTGGGATGTGAATTATATGACAACCACTTCAATGTCTACACCAGCTTCTCTGTTGATCTTATACTGCTAACTGACTTTTCACAAACATATAAATGAAAAATGAAAAAAATGTATTTATGGCATCACCTGTAAGATTTTGAAAGAAATTGAGACAGGCACACAAATAAATAAGACTCTTACCTATTTTGGCAAAGCAACTATGCGGTATATTTCTCAAATACCAAAAGAGAAAATGTAACCATAGTTTAGGAAAGTCAGTTGTGAATAATCACTACAATCAATAGGCATATTGTAGCAAAGTGAAGTCAACTTGACCAGATTCATTTGATTTTATACATTTCAGTTGGTATTCTTGGTTTTCTTCTTATTCAAAAAAAAAAATGACATTGCAGAATTGGCAAAATATGTATTTAATATGGGACAATTATGTGGCAAAGTGGGTTAAAAACATGGGGAAAAGAAGTTAAAATGGTAAAAATGATTAAAAGGAAATCAAAATGGGAAAAAAAACATTATCACAGACATAGACATTGTTCCAATCTGGTTGCCAAAACTCAAATAATAATTGAAAGACTATTTTTTGAAGGATATTGAGGTGCAAATGCCAAAATTAATTATTGTGTTGTGAGAAATCAACCCTGAGGACTATGACTACTATAAAGCCTCAGTAGAATCAATACATGCAACTTGTCCAGTAACCTGCAACAAAATGGTCAAAGTTTACCCTTATAGACTAAGGGGTTATTCACTAAGGTGCGAATTCGACAGCGGATTCCCATAGCAAATACGCTACAATTTCCCCCATTGCAAAGTCGCGACAATTTTTTAATGTTAAGATTGTGACAATTTTCCCAAAATAAAGTCGCGACTGCAACAATATTCTCATAAAGACGCGACTGTGACAGTAGCAGCCTATTGCGACTGTCTTTATCTGGCGAATTTGCACCTATACGCAACAATTCGGACTTTAGTGAATAAACCCCTTTTAAATCTTCAATAATTAAAGCATGAAAGATAACAATGATGGCACAATGAATGCCTGGTCCTGCTGCAATTGTTTCTGTGGTGTTATAATTAAATTATTCTTAAATTATATTCTTAAATGAAAGAATACTTTTGGATTTTATTAAATATTGCCTTTAACTTTAGTTTACTGATTGTAGCTATGTCTGAAAGCAGAGTTCAATTTTAGTTTATTATTATTTATTTATTATTTTATTATTATATTTAGTTTATTAAATCCCAGCATATGAAAAACAATAGTTATCTTCTTTTAACTATTTAATTTATGTCAACTTATTGAAACTTTAATTTCTGGAAATTATTCTGAGATGTTTTATCTGAGTCAGTTGATGTTTTAAACAATGCAATGAACAGCAAGATATTAACAGATAAATAATTATATTCTCACCTGTCTTCTCCAAACTCAAATTTGCCAGGTCCATTACGAACAAAGCTGCCCTTGATCCAAGTAGGAATAATCCCAGTAATTTCAGTTGGGACTTCCTGCAGAGTTTCTTCTACAGTCTCAAAAAGTGGAGCAATGCATTCCATGCCTGTCCTAGAGGAATAGCTCAACTGATCTTTCCCATGGCTGAAAAAGTGTTTTACAACTAAAATATAGAAACAAACAAAAAAATAATCTGAAAAATTGCTATGTGTTTAACATAACGCATTGACTAATGTTGTGTCTAATACAGTGGTGGCGAACCTTTTCAGCACCAAGTGCTGAAAAGCTGACCACTCACCAGTGCCGGCGCTGATGAGTGACATCATCGCACCTGCATGGGGGGAGGAGTGCACCCTAGAGAGCGAGCACTCCTTCAGTGTAGGTCATGGATCTGGCCTGAAAAGTGTCAGGTCGGGTCCGCAGCCTGCACTGAAGTCAGCGGTGGCGACGGAGTGTGTGCCCTCTGTGGCACGCATGCCATAGGTTCGCCATCCCTGGTCTTCTACTATGATATAAGCACATAAAGTGAACACAATGCTTAGTTCCATAAGGGTGATACTTCTCTTCCTTTCAAAGTTACAGATTTGCATACACACTCTCACTTAAAGTCAAAAAGATTCTGATATTTTTGGTGCATTTATTACAGATGTTACATTTACATTAAACAGGGTAGCATATGTTACAGAAACATCACTTGGTCAATAATAGAACAATACAGCCTAAAGGCAAAAGTTACTAAAGTCAAAAAGACCGATCTTGGTCTTTTCGAGTTTATCCCACAAGATCTCGAGTTGATCTCACGAGATTATCGCACGAGTTTTTCGATCAAATTTTTTCATATAAAGGTAGCCATACTAATAATGTAAGTACATAAGAGATCTGGTATGCCTTCCCATGGGTTTTTTTTCTGCATTGCTTCACACCTAAAAGAGTGTAGGGGTGATCACTTAGAGACCTCCTACAGCCTAACTCAGTGAGGTCTCTATTCTCATCTTGAAATCAGTGTATTCAGAGTTACAGCAAATAATAGTGTTTTCTCTCTCCAAATTCTTTTATAGCAGGGTTAAATTCATATATTTATTTATATTCCAAGCCAAAGTCTTAGGACTGTGTTGATTAGAAGATCTCACTATAAGAATATAAGGATTAAACTTTAAGCAATCAAGTAGAGTTTACTGCTCTCATTTCTCAGCTCTAAACAATGAGATAGACAAATTAAGCTTTTTAAATCTCAGGTAACCTTTCAGTAGGTTTTCTACTTTTTGAGTGTGTGCATATCTTTTGTTTGAATATACTGTGATATTCCTTTATGCTTTGTGTTGCAAGAAACTCTATTTCTCTCAAAGAACATCCCTTATCTTGCTAAAAATGTTAACTGATCCATACTTTACAGTGTGTCCTAGAATACTTCAGCAAGTACTGCATATTCAATGCATACCTTGCCTATATAGATGATTATCCCAGTTGTATAGATTTGCCCCTTTTGATAAAATAAATAAGGAATGGCTTAGTGGAGTTTTCTTTTCCAACATCTTCAACCAGTAACTTGCTTTGGGGCAGTGTGGTGGCTAAGTGGTTAGAACTGCTGCTTTGCAGCACTGGGTTCTGAATTTAATTTCACCCTAGACTTCATCTGCATGGAGTTTGTATGTTCTCCCCACGCTTGCATGGGTTTCCCTCAGGCACTCCAGCTTCCTCCCACAATCCAATGACATACACCTGTGTCTGTCTATTTGTGCATGACTAAATAGGAAAACTAGATTGTAAGCTCCATGGGGCAGGGACTGAAATATATGGTGAATCTCTGTAAAGTGTTGCATAATATATCAGCACTATACAAATGAATACATACATACAAAACTGCTTTATAGTCAAACTTTGTCACACCTTATAATTAATTTTGATGCAATTTTATTGTTGTGATGTCGTAGCATCATATGATACTATACCTGTGACACCTCATGCTTCTCTTCTATATAAACAGAATGATGTTCAACATTTAAAATTAATTAAAAAGCCTAGGAACTGTGAAAGACACATCTTCTATTACATATTGTACACAATAAGAGCCAAAGAGGACATATACTGTAGCTACAAAATAATAGGCCTCAAAAAGCAGCAACTATCAATGTTTCATTGTCCTTTCTGGTACACTTCCTGAATATGTTAAAGCACCATAGAAAACAACAGAACTGGATAAGCTTTGTTTAACAACATGGCAGCTATCAGTAAAGATAAAAGCAGACACAAATCAATCAATAACATTTATAAACTGAACTTTAAAGAAACATATTTTAATAACTGGCATGCTAATTTCAATGGAAATTTTTATTTTATTTTTTTTCATGTTAACATTCATTTAAAGACAACAATCATAATGTTGAGATAGTTTTACAGAAGATTCAGGGAAATCCTGAAAATAAAACCTATTACAAAGGAAACTATGTTGGATATGAAGGTATTTTATATCATTCTGCATACTAATATACAATATTTACATATTGTGATATATTTTAATATGTTATCCCAATGTGTTTGAATTTTACTTTATTTTACTAATATGTGCGGCACTTGTAAAATATGTGAAATCTTGCATTGAACGTTTTAAAGACTCCACAAGAGAGAGCTGTTTAAGTTTCTCTATAAATTTGTTATGAGGTATTATTTGTTAGCACTAGCATCTGATACATCTGTAGCTATCTTCTGTATTTAGCACTCTATGGGGGAAAATTTTTAAAGCTTGTTATAACATATTCACTGCTTTCACTGCATTATCGCCCTTTTTTTCCTTTCTGCCGCATTTTTTTTTTATTACCCCCACTTTAAAGCAGCGGTCCTCAACCTGTGGGTCGCGACCCCAGAGGGGGTCGAATGACCAAAACACAGGGGTCGCCTAAAGCCATCGGAAAATACATATTTCCGATGGGTTTAGCTGCTGAGAAGCCGCGCTACTACCTGACTGCAAGATTTCCAGGTCGCCAGCTCCCGATCCTGTAGTAAGATGGCTGCGGCTGATGTCATCTTCTCATGGTATTTCTCAGCCGCAGCCATCTCCAATGATAAAAAGGGCTCTGCTTTCAAGGGCTCTGCAGCCGTATAAGGAAACTGATTTCCTACTCCCTAGGCTACGCAGAGAAATGGTTCTGGTCTCCCTGCATACAGTGCTCACCTTGCTTAAAGTATCTCGCCTGCCTGCCTGCTTGCACTTTAGTAAGTACTCTGCAATGATGATTTGCCAATCTTTCAGTATTATTTACTTGGGCTAGTTATGGAGCAAGCACTTTATATTTTGCATATGGGTTCTCTCTGTTTGTTAGGGTTTTCTTATGATTTTTATACTGTTTTAATTTGTTTTATGGTTTTATGTGTGTCACTTATTTATTTTTTTGCACTTTAATATACATTTGAGTGTGCGCGTTTCCTTTTGGGGTGTCTTTTGTGGGGTTTCTTTTAGCCTCATTGTTAGCATTCGAGGTGGGTTGTGCGGGCCGCAGAG
>WMED01012392.1:0-14839 GCA_019650415.1 Pipa parva
CGTTGGAAAATAAATCGATACATCGATTAAATAGATGAATCGTTACACCCCTAATATTTTATCATTTAAATATAACGTTTGGCCACTAGATGGCACCATAAAGAATTATACAAATATGTGAACCAAAATGGAAATTCATCAAAGAACTAGGGATTGATGGCATACCTATTTTTCACAGATTATACACTTTTAGTAGTGTACACTCCTGTACACTACAGGTGGTAGTCATCTTTCTGTTTTAAATACACACTCTTACTAACTACAAATAGCCCCACCAGGTCTTATTCCCAATCTTGTGAGACATGGCATTTTCATTAACCTTAACAAATTTGCCTTGAACGATCCATCAATATTTAATATTTTTTTTCAGTTGTATGATGTATGTTATTTGTATTATTCTTCATTCATATAATTATTTTGAGTTATCAGTTTTTTAATGTATCAGACATATGTTTAGCTTCACATGAAAAGATGTGATTGGTAAAAAAATAAATCTATTAAAGGGAAATCAATTTAAAGTATTAATTATTTGTTGCCTTGCTCTCTACATTGCAGAAGATGAAATGTTGGCTTCTGGCCAAAACTATTCAGTAATTGACAAGTACGTAAAATCCATCTAAAAAAACTAAACTGCAATGCATATTTATGAAGCATATTTGCTTTTACTGTATTTTTAGTGGTTATATTTTATTTAGACTTTTGTTTTATTATCATACTTGTTTTATCGTTGTAATCAGTCTCCTTTTCAGTCTTAAGTCAGTCAAAGTTCAGTCTTATGGCACACATTTTCTACTGTTTAAATATGCCATTGCATAACAAGAGTATTTTTTTCTTTTATTTCTCAAATACAGTTTTCCTTTATTTTCTTTATATAGGTTTTACTTATGGATTTACTGTACATTTCTGTGTAAAAGAGTTAAGCCTGTACACTGTGTTTGTAGCTTCTAGATCTAGTGTTATGGAGACCAAGGATAAAATAATAGCTAATAGGAGCCACTAATAGTATTTTTCTGTTTGCAGTTACTCAAGCCCTGCACACAGAATTTGTTGACAGGATCCCCGATTTTTCGGATAATCATATTTATTTTGCATTGTCTGATTATATTTTTCTGTTTGGTTTCTTGTGCTTTATTGGCATAATTGATGCAATACATGAAACAACACTGTTGTTCCGTTCTAGCTAACGTAGGTAAATTATTTAAACTCTGACATTTTTAAATAAATCAATGAGCGGAAGAACATCAATTAACCTGTAAAATGAAATGACAGATTTTTTTATTACCAGTGATTTCCTGCTCATCCACTCCATGTAAATATTTTTAATCTCTTTCTCTACCCCTTTTTAAACCACAAAATCCCCATTACCTTTTTATTTCACTTAACCTTTTAAATCCATTTTGATGGCCCCACTCTGCAAAAGATTTGAATTTAGACCTTTGTTTATTTACTTCTGTGCAGTTATAAATGCAGTATTATTGTAAGGCATTACATATAAGTGAAGCAAGGAGCAGTCAACGCACAGTGGAATAAACACCAAAATATTTGTAATACATAGTAACATGTTTTAGGCTTGTTGGAAATGTTTTATCAAATGAAAAAAGAATATGCACCACCATATTGTTGCCAATTCCAGAACTGCTTTCTTGGTAAAATTAAAATCTTTATAGGTTGAGAAGTGATCATTTTTATGGAATTAAGGGTGAAATTTATTAATGGCGGAATTTTTCCGCCCAATCGCAAATTTTACCGCACCTGTGGAATTCGGATCGATTTCCGATCACACGATCGGAATTCGGATTGATTTCCAATCGCACGATCGGAATTTTGATCGATTTACGATCGCACGATCGGAATTTTTATCGATTTACGATCGCACGATCGGAATTTTTATCGATTTACGATCGCACGATCGGAATTTCGATCGATTTACGATCGCACGATCGGAAATCGATCGAAATTTCGCACATGTGGAAAAATTCCGAACGTTCGCCCTTAGTAAATTTCGCCCTAAGTGTGAATCACTGTGATCCACATTAGATAAATACTCTGCTGAAAGATACAATAAGCCTCTACAAACATTAGAATGCATTGATTATTGCATTACTTTGTAAAGTAAAATATATATTTATATAAATAATTGCATTATAATAATTTCTTTTTTTTTTGCATTGGGTGGTAAACTTTACGAGCAAGAATGTTAAGATAAGTGATAAAACTTATTCAGATTTTCTCAAAAGAGAAAAATCACAAAATGTGAATGACAGAACTGCTACTGTCTGACTGACTATGCAAGAGATGGCTATTTTCACAGTCACTTCTTTGCTATGGAAATTTTTTCTGAATAAGGAGTAGAGAATTTGTGACTATTGGAGCATATCGACCCAAAGTAATGAGAATTCACTTAAACAGTCGAATTCTTACTTTAATGAATGTCACTAAATGATTATGAGAAAGCTGAAACAATCTTTACAATCTTGTTAAAATTATTCATACCCTGTATATCTCTCTGTCTGCAGAAAACAGCTTCTGCAAAGTATTTTTGGATCTCATCGTATGCATGATTTCAAGGGATGCCATCCTTAATTGTATTTATTTTGGGTGAGGGTTTATAGTGATGGTATTGTTAATAGGCTGTAATCATTTTTGCAATTATAATTGTGCCATTCTAATCACATTTTCCCCATTGGTATACCCTCCCACGACTCTATAGTATCTGCATGCCCACCATACTCATATTATCTGCTTCTTTTTTGAACCTTGTATAAGAATCTGAGGCAGATACTCTAACTGCTTGTGTAATAGGAACTGATGATGATGGACAGTTGAAGCATTGCCACTAGGATGGGCAAAGGTAAACAAATGGGAGTGGAAATACAGAGTTAAGTCTATTACATTTTAGTTGAGTCGAATTTTCACCATACTGCTGGTAGCTTCATTAGTTTGGTGACTTTACAAACATAGAAGGAAAGGCTAAAGAATGGGTTTTTGTGTGTCAGCTTACCCGGTCAGCAGGTATAGAGTTATAGGAAATTGAAATTGCAGTATAGGCACATTGACATCACCAGTCGCATGAGAAGCTTCCATGGTGCTGCAGAAAATCCCTTTAGCCCTAGTCTGATCTTCAGCACACAGAAAAGGTATTCAAATAGTCTGGTGTCAGAAGAGTTTATCATTGCAGTGCACTGACTACTGTCAGGGTAGACATCAGGATACATTATGTAGCCTTGCCCTTAAGGCATTTCTGCACTTTTCTTTAGAATGATAAGTAATACACATATTTCAAACAGAAAGAGTGGTAAGCCAATATCAATTTATCTATGAACTGACAATTCTGTTCTAGTTTCACAACATACAAGCTGCACAATTATGAGTAAGATGAAGAGGCAGTAAGTCAACATGTAGTCATTGATTTGATCTACGGAAATCAAAACATTACACACGTTATCCAAATGACATAATGTTTCCAGCCATTATAACATTGCTTTAAGATTTGATTAGCTTTTATAAACAGCATTGGCAAAAAGTAGATTAATAGATTTGGCTTAAATATTGCCAAAATTACAAAGTATCCTGTTTTAACAGTAAGTGTAAGTTATAATGTAGTGCACTGCAAGAACTGGATATATTAAATAATGGACTGATGAATTAAACACTTCGTAGTAGGGCCTTTTCTGATGTAGTAAAGCATTATAAATTGTAGATGCTTAAATGTTTTCTTTTTTTTATGTAAAATCATACTATGCTGATATTTAATTATTGTAGATATTTAAAGGGACACTAAAGCTTGTAAATAAAGAGATTTCTTTTTATTGACCACCTAGTATTAAGTACAACAAGTGTTATAGTATGTATGTATATTTTTATTTATAAGGCACCACTAGACTATGCAGTGCTGTACAAATCAACAATACAATTATAATACAGACATGTGGAAGTGTTTAAAATAGAACATAAAGCAGTGATGTAAATTACAGGCATAAACAACATTTGATGAAAAAACAAGCATTTGGAGAAGAGGTTTTCAGCTAATTCTAACACTGTCTCCCTCAGTCAAGGGCTATGCTTACTAACTGAACATGCTCCCCCTCCTGAAACCAATTAAAATTCACTTTTTACCTTCTTCAAGAAACTTATACAAGGAAGCTCTGGAAACGGGAGAAAAGCAGCAAAACAGCTCAGAGTCAAAGGCTGTTAGTAATCCAAATGTAGCACATGAGTAACACCCTGCACAGAGGATGCAGGAAGCTGTATGTATTCTGGTCTGCCCATCTCTTATGTAAAGAAAATAATTAAGAAGGCATTTATGGAAAAGAAAAAATTGTCTAGAAAACAAAAACAACTCCTGAATTAGTACTTTGCTCACTAATATCAGTAAAATGTCTAATAAATGTAATAATAACAATAATTTGCTTTAGTTATCAGAGGTAGACGATTGTTAAGAAAAATCAAAGAATATGCATGTTGGTATAAGAAATGGAAGTAAACAAGTTGTGATCTAATCTTATTATGTTCCATAATAAAAGAACATATAAACAATCATAAAAATTGCATGAGCTCCCAGTTTTCTTTTTCCAGTAATTGAGTTATTTATCCCTGAGGCAAACCTCATTTTCTGTCATTCTTGTAGGACCAGGAGGATGATTGTTACTATATGTTCTTCAAATATGACAAAGCAGTCAAAGCTCTTCACTTATTAAATCTTTGGGGACTTTTCTATGTATACTACATTTATAGAATATGTGTTATTCTCTTAGTTTCAACAAATAAATCATGTCTTAGGAATCAGTGCTGACAAGGAGACAAACAATATGAATGGTTAAATAACTTTTTTTTAGGAAATCAGAGAGTCTTCACACACTCATTCATTGTATTCATTGTATTTACAATTTTACATTTAATTCTTAGAAATGCCCCATCATTTATCTCACTTGGCTCTTTGTTGCCCATATTATGTTACTATTCCAAAGGAAAGATTTATTAAACAGGTTTGAGACATAATACCCAGAGGGGCTTCTATATAGTGTATACAGTATATATATATATATATATATATATATATATATATATATATATATATAGTATCTACATGATTCCTGGTTATGTGAGTTGCCACATTGTTTTACTAAAACATACTGCTATTGCTTAATAAAACATAGTGAAAATAACAAATATGTTATTTCTATAGTGTCTTTTTTTGTCATCCCAGAATGCTGATTTAACAGCATCAAAATATATAACCCACAAATACAGTATATATGTCATTAAATAAATATTACAAGCAATCTTCAAACAGAGAACTGGTGACATATTATAGTCAATGGCAGTATGAATAGTGAAAATTGGATATTGCTCTGACAGATATACCTACTGATTTTAGTATATATAGGGACATGAGTACTTCAAAAGCAATATGATAAAAAAAACCTCTAGAATGAATTAGATCCATCTGGAACCTGCAGTTATTATGATGATTAAAGATTTAAATTATATTCACCAACATTAATCCAAAATAACAGATACAGTAAGCATATTTCATTAAACACATTTAGTATGATTCAATTTCTACTTGTCATGGCTGCGCACAAACATATCCAAGAAGCATTATCAGTTAGTCTCCAGTTAACTGAATTTTTGATCTATGAAAAAGCTCACCAGACCAAGAGCCTAATTCACCATTGTGCGAAGTGAGCCGCAAAGCCTTCGGCTCACTTCACACATGGTGTTATGCGCCCGCTTATGTCCTGCACGCAGACATCAGCGAGCGCATTAAAGGAATTTCAGTCTCGGCAAGAGCACTCAAGTCTCCTCGCTGGGACTAGAATCCCTTTAATGCGCTCGCTGATGTCCGCATGCAGGACATCAGCGGGAGCATAATACCATTTGCGAATACATACAGTTACAGGGACACTTAGCAGGTGATTCTCTAAAGTCCAAATTCAACTGTCAAATTCTCAAACAATGGATTCCCATAGCAAATCCACAACTGCAACAATTCTCCCATTGTAAAGTCGTGTCTGCAACAATTTTTAAAGTTGTGACTTCGACAATATTCTTATTATAAAGATGTGACTGCAACAGTAGCAGTCTATTGCGACTGTCTTAAGCTGGCGAATTACCAACTTTATGTGACAATTCAGACTTTAGAGAATTACCCCCTGAATCTATAGATTTACTGGCATTCTAAGTGAACCATTAAATGGTAGATGCAAATTCACATCAGACTCTTTATTCTCTGGATGATTTGAAGGATGAACCAGTACTTGTGCAATAAGATGCTTCAGGCAGACTGGCATTCTAAGAAAAGCCTATGTGTGCTTAAAGGGAAAAGCAACACATTGCATGTTACTTTCATCAGTTTATTTAGCTTTGCAATGCTATGAAGACAAGTGCATGAAGTAACTGCTGGCTTCATGTTACCTCATCCCCCCAGGAACACGTTATTAAGTTAAAGGGAAAACTTATACAGGGCTGGGTCCTTAAACAAACTAAATTACATCTGCCCTTTTCAGGGCAACAATTAGGCACACAGTTTCTAGATAAATATATTTAAAGCTGAGTTAAGGTATACATACTTTAGTTTTATAGAATTTGGTTTTCTCTGTCAAATTTTCTAATTCACTACTGCACCGGAATAATAAATAATTTACCTTTATTTAATTTCACAATGTTTCACCAAGTTGGCACATGGTAACATGACATCATCATGCAGCGCTGGGTCCTGGGTTCAATTCCACCCTGGATTTCATCTGTATGGAGTTTTTATGTTCTCCCCACACTTGCATGGGTTTCCTCCCACAATCCACCATACATACGTGTGTGTGACTAAATAGGGAAACTAGATTGTAAGGGCGAAATTTATGAAAGGTGGATTTGTTCCGCCCGATTGTAATTTGTACCGCACGTGCGGGATTTGGATCGATTTGCGATCGTGCAAATACATGGCAAGGAGGGAGACACCTATGGGAATTATGGGAAAACACAGCAGGACCCTTAGAGGGAATAAATAGTGCTCACTTAGTGGAATAGATGTTCAGACCTCTAAGCCCCAATATCTGGTGGCAGGCCTACACTCTTAAGTATTCCCCATCAAAAGATGGGTAGTGGATTGAGTTACCCTAGATGCCTTATTCTTCACAGTCATCCAGCTCGGGGACTCAGTGTAAGGGAGCAGGGCAAGAGATGGTCCCTAGGAAGAAGTCTGATTGCCATTGACTAAAGCAAAAGATGACTTTATGGAAGGAACCTGATTACAAGCATCCCTAGAAACGAAGTAAAACTTCTTACAAGGGGACCCTGGGAGCTGGCACTGGGAGAGTCTTGATAGACTACATAGTTGGGAGACTGGTATCCTGAATACGCAGGTAAAAGGGGAACTACTCTAATTCATTATTCTAGGATCACCATTGAATAACATATTATTCATTCCCTGAGGTAACATAAGTTTGTGCCCATAGTACTTGACTCTACTGAACTGGGCAAGTATTATGTGATATTGCCAAGGAGTGCCTATAGATGGAGTGCCTATAGATGGAGTGCCTGTCATAAGGGAAGGTATCATATAGTACAACCAAGTGACATGAGATGAATGGGCACTAACATTGCCAGTGTCATGAAGTGTAAGTAAGAGATGATGCCCTGCTATAGTATTCTTACTGTGTTAATTCTGCCAAATAAAATAATGTTTTTAGTATAAAGAACTGTTGGCACCCTGGAATGTTTCAGCATCCAAAGACATACTCTATGAGGTGTTATTACAGTGATTGTTTAATGATTCTCCCCAATTGCAAAGCCCCTACCTGAGTTGGCTCTCTGTGCTGCTGGGTAAAGCACACTAGTGGCGGGTGGAACATCATACCCTAGGTCACGTGGGCTACATAAGCTCCACAGAGCAGGGACTGAAGTGAATGATGAATCTCTGTAAAGTGCTGTGTAATATAGTAGCACTATAAAATATAAATTACATTTTATATTTATTTAAAATAATATTTGTTTGACTAACCTGCACTATTTAAAAATATACTAAGTTACTGTATTTACTCTATTATACTTAATAAAGTGTTGGTTTGGGTGAGTGCCAGTATCTCTTTCAGAACAGATAGAATGAAGTTATTATTTATGTAATTCCTTTTTTACATCCACTACAAATGACTAGATTTATATAGACTATTCCCTTTAGTTTAGCCTTTATTTTCACATTACTTCACTGCAAAAATCGGCATATTGTAGAGCTACTTTGAATATTTGCTTACAGATATAATGGACAAACTGGGAATAAAACACACATTAAATGTTTTGCCATAGTAAAACATAATTAGGTCTATGTTAATTAGTCACTTTAGCACATACAGCCTTGCTAACAGTGAATATTAACTTAACTTGTAAGACATTAAAATTGCTTACATGCTTATTTAAGAAAAAACCCTGAGGTAATTAAAGAATTTCAGTACTGCTGTGCAGTTTGTTATATTCTAAAATATCTTCCAACACATTTGCATATACATGTGTATGATTTTAAAATCATGAGAGAGCCATCAGACTGATTGAGCAACAAAGCATATTTATAAACAAAATCCCCTTCTATTTATTTTCTTAAAATTAAATTAAAAAATCAAGGTTAATATGTTTACGTCAAATAAATTTATTATTTTATATAATGTATTTTGTCCCTGACTGGCCCAGCATCCATGACTAGCAAAAGAAACATTAAATCCACATCTTAGGTACTCAAAAACCAGAGCAGAATAGATGGAATAACAAACATTTTAACTGAAAATGGACATGTTGATTAAATTATCAGGTTAAAAAATGAATTATCTAACAAATAAAAATTGAATAATATTCCATATGCAAGATATCATCAATTACAAATCAATGTTAATTTCTTCATACAAATCATACACAAATGAACCTGAACCATAAACATTCTGGGCTGTAGTGGCATTGAACATATGGACTATTGCAAGTACCTCTAAAGAAACTCAAAGCATGGAAAGGATGGTCTGGGGATAATTTACTATCAACAATCACTATCACAAGTCACTGTATATCTTCCTGTTCCAAGCCCTAAACCTAAAATTATTATTTTTGCCTTCCATTAAATTGAATTTCCTCAGGCATAGGTTATTCTTAAAATATGTATTATACACTTGAATTTGTTCCAGGTTTATTGTCATGCCCTATCTGTGTAAGGTTGAAGTCTCTGTGTTTGACATAAATTTGTTGGTGTACTCAACAGTGTTCTAATCTGCCTTATCTGAAAACAAAATTTGCTACCAAATGATTGTTTAGTGGACCAATTGTTTATTTATATTAATTTTTATGCCTTAAGAACCATTCATTTTTTAAATGAATGTAACAATTTATTATATGTATATTCAAAAGATAGTTAAATGCCATATCTTTAGAAATGCACCTGGGATACAGAAAAGAGCTTCAACAAAAGGTAACATTTTTAAAAGAAAATCAGGTTATCTATATGCAAACTTATTTAAATTTTTTCAGGAAAACTAAACTACTTACATTATTTGGAGTTACATGCCATTTTGCCTCTTGTATTTTTATCATTGTATTTGAATCTTCTAATATTTTGTGTATTTCTTGACAAATGTATTTTTATATATTTATTAACATTAAGGAGTTTATTATGTACTTTATTATGACAGTTGTTTCTACTTGAGAAGAACAAAGCAAATTGCTCCACATTGCTGTAAAGTGTGATTCAGTCTCCAATCATTTGAGATCATTTGAGGACTTGAGATTCAATAACAACCATCTGCATGAAGTGTGTGTGTACTCTCTATGTTCCCATGGGTTTCCTGCAAACATGCTGAGCTACATACATACCACTTCCACAGTTAGTAAAAGGTAAATATTCTTTATATCCGACAAGTACATCTTTCACTTTATATATGCACAAAATTTATTTAGAAATATGGCTACCTATCGAAAAATATAGAAAAATCGAGATTGAAAAAACTTGCACGGTAATCTCGCAGGAACAACAAGAGATTTTGTGAGATAAACTCGGAAAGACCTAGAACGATCTTTCCAACTTTTTGCCCATGCATATTTGGTTTAATTGTAACAAGTTCACAATGTCAAACACCAGAAAAGGTTAAACTGGGCCCACATTCTGTGGAATGCTGGTGAGCTCATCTGTTGAGTGTGCACTTTTGCACTCTTAAAGAAACACTCTCATTGACTAAAATCAAGAAACAATGTTGTAGTCAAAAAAAGGAAAGCAGCCATGACAGGGAGGTAAAAAGTTGGCTGTAAACAAGAGGGATCATGGCTTGGCTTAAAAACAACTTTGAAACACACCTGATACCAATATTTAGATTTCACTCGTATGTACATTACTGAATGCCATTAAATATTTTCTTTAATATGAATACTCCTTTAACAGAGGTCTTAAATGCAAATAAGAAAAGGTTTCCTGTCATTTACTCTCTCAATGAATGCATTGTGGACAACCAGAATAAGAAAACAACTTTACAGTTATCAGGGCAGCCCTCTTAAAACTATTTTTGAAGTCAACCAGTGATTTGGATAGAACTAATTCCTATTCCACAGTTTCATAGCCTTGACAGTAAAGAACCCTTTTTTGCAGCTGGAAATTTATCTTTCTTCTTACTTCCTCAAATGGTGCCTGTTTGTCTTTGTTCGCCCTGAAAACATTTCATAGTATTTATTATAAGAAACAGTTATATATTGATTTAAGTTGATCATATCAATCCTGAGTTACCATTTTACAAACCTTTATAGGTTTCATTCATTATGTCTTTCTTAAAAACTGAGGTGCTCGATTCCCTTTATCATTTTGTAGCCCATCTTTGAACCCTTTGAATCTTTTTTGTGCAACGATGCCCAGAACTGTTCTGCTTATTCAAAACTGTCATGAGCTGGTAGCAGCTTGTGGTAGCATTGAGTTGGGAAAGCCAGCTTAGCAATAGTACTTCTCCTCCTCTCCCTCCTCTGTGAGCATGCAGTGGAAGATTTGAATTGTAACTTGCTCATGTTGCTAGTACCTGAGCAGAGTCCTGCTGATGCTCTGGTTAGAACTTTTGTAAGATCTCTGCTTTTGCTGTGTTACTTTGCGCAGTTGGTTATGGTCGGCGAACTTTGGGAGGAGGGCAGGTGCTATGTGACTATCAACATCACATAGAGTAGATACCCAGGAAGAGAGCTTGAGAGGCGATGCATTCATCTTATGATCCTGGGCTGAGGGTCATGAGATGAATGCTGATCTAGCATTAGTACACAGGAGAATATTTACTAAAGTTAAAAAACCGTACTCACTTTTTTTTTTACTGTTTTCATCCTTTCTTCACACTTTTCACAATTTACTAAGCCCTTTCCAAATTTTTTTTTTTAATGATACAATATTTCACCATTTGAGGGTGCTGAAAATCCATTATTCCCTATGGAGATGGATCTGTAAAATGTTTCTAAGTCCCTGGTGTAATAATCGGCGATATCAATATTAAAGGGCCCCATTGACATTAATGTTAATTTAGCAGTATTAGTGCATCAATATTTATCGATATCGATACAATTTTTTTTCAAACCTTATAAATGAGGGTAAAAGGAAAATGCGCCAAAAAAAGGCAAAAAGCGTGAATGCAGTTTTTTAACTTTAGTAAATATGCCCCAATATTAGTGTACTGCTGCTAGATTGATCAGATAAATATTATAGGGGTTATTCACTAAAGTCCAAATTGTTGTGTATAGGTACGAATTCACCAAATAAAGACAGTTGCAATAAGCTGCTAATGTCGCAGTTGCATCTTTATCATAAGAATATAGTCGCAGTCCTGACTTTATAATGGGAAAATTGTCACGACTTTATTATGGGAACATTGTTGTAACTTTACAATAGGGAAATTGAAGCGGATTTGCTATGGGAATCCGCTGTTTGCGAATCTGACAGTCTAATCTGCACCTTAGTGAATAACCCCCAACATTATGGGGGGAATTCAGCAAGCTCCGAAGTGGGGTGCATAGTGTTCGCCTCACTTCGAAAAAACTGAAATGCGCATGCTGATGTCCTGCACGCGGACATCAGCATGAGCATTAAAGGGATTCCCCTCCCAGCGAGGAGACTCGAGTGCTCTCTCTGGGAGGGGAATCCCTTTAATGCACATGCTGATGTCCGCGTGCAGGACATCAGTATGCGCATTTCAGTTGTTCCGAAGTGAGGCGAACACTACGCACCTCACTTCGGAGCTTGGTGAATTCCCCCTATATCTTACTATAGTTCTACTTTAGTCGATTACATGGTTTAGTATAAATAATATAACATTGCAAACTCTGCAAACATCCTTAAGAACAATTTCAGTTCTGATTTATAATCAGATGAATATATGTGCTGATTTCCCATTTGAATCTAGCTTGCCTTTAAAGCACCTTAATGTAATGCAGCTTTGGAAGCTAGTTCTCATATTAGAACACTATCTATAAGCAAAATTACCTTTTCAAAACTGAATTATTGTACCACTTCCAGTAACGACATACTATATTTCAGTTTCTTTGTTCCATGATATATTTTAGTAAACCTTGCAAAAATGTCAAAGTACATGGTTAAAATTTAGGTTGTAATACTTTATTATGTTTCATCTGCAGACTTATTAATATACTGTAGAAGATAAGATTTGTTTGCTTGTGATCTGCACTATGTTTATCTACTTTTCTCTATTAACTTTTACCTTCTAATGTACAAACAATATTTTGACCAGATTGTAAATACATGTACTAATACTGTATATTGCATACACATTACATTTATATCTATAAAGACACATTTTTAATGTTTATTGTTTAAAGCTATTTAATGTTGAGTGCTATTGTAACAACATTTTGATTCAAAGTCCCAGGATTGTAATCTTAAAAGAAAAAAATTAAAGGGAAAAAAAAAATAAAGTATATTTTTGATTATGAATTATGTTGTGTGTATGCATTTTCAAGGAAAATAAAAAATATTTTTTCATTGGTTAAAACACAATTGTGGATACAGTCTGATAATGCTGATGCCAGACTATCAGAACTAAAGTACATTTATTCACCATTTCCTTATTTTCGAGTATTCGGCAAACTCCGCAACATGGTGATTTTGAGAGCAATTAAGCATGTGTATGACAGTCTTGAAATTACTCCAATTTATGCGCAAGTGCACAGGTAATACAACTGACTATTCATCAGGCATTGAAGTCTATAATAGTAGTGAACTGAACAAGACTGTACATGCGTACCCCTGGTGGCTAATTACAACCCTGTAACAAAGGGAATTTTTAAAATCATCAAAGAATTAGAGCCACTTCAATCAGGAGATAATACATTAAAGGATATCTTCCCTAGTCCCCCAATACTGGCATTCAGACAGCCCTCAGTCCCCCAATACTGTCATTCAGACAGCCCTCAGTCCCCCAATACTGTCACTCAGACAGCCCTCAGTCCCCCAATACTGGCATTCAGACAGCTCCCAGTCCTCCAATACTGGCATTCAGACAGCCACCAAATCTAAAACACAGACTTGTCAGTCGGAAACTCCCCACTGAACAAAACAAAAACGAGGGAACAAAACCTTGTAAAAAAGATCGATGCTGCAAGTCATGCCACCACATGTGAAGATACCATAACCAGATATGGGGATGAAACCTACAAAAGTAGTGAATCCTACACCATTACCACTGCTAATGTAGTATACAGTCATGGCCAAAAGTTTTGAGAATGACACAAATATCATATTTTCACATAATCTGCTGCCCTCTGGCTTTTATGTGTGTTTGTCAGATGTTTTTATCACATACAGAAATACAATTGCAATCATATTATGAGTAACAAAAGCTTTTATTGACAGTTAGAATGAGTTAATGCAGCAAGTCAATATTTGCAGTGTTGACCCTTCTTCTTCAGGACCTCTGCAATTCTCCCTGGCATGCTCTCAATCAACTTCTGGACCAAATCCTGACTGATAGCAGTCCTTTCTTGCACAAACAATGCTTGCATTTTGTCAGAATTTGTAGTTTTTTGTTTGTCCACCCGTCTCTTGATGACTGATCACAAGTTCTCAATGGGATTAAAATCTGGGGAGTTTCCAGGCCATGGACCCAAAATCTCTATGTTTTGTTCCCTGAGCCATTTAGTTATCACCTTTGCTTTATGGCAAGGTGCTCTATTATGCTGGAAAAGGCATTGTTGATCACCAAACTGCTCTTGGACGGTTGGGAGAAGTTGCTCTCGGAGGACATTCTGGTACCATTCTTTATTCATGGCTGTGTTTTTAGGCAAGACTGCGAGAGAGCAGATTCCCTTGGCTGAGAAGCAACCCCACACATGAATGGTTTCAGGATGCTTTACAGTTGGCATGAGACAAGACTGGTGGTAGCGCTCACCTCTTCTTCTCCGAACAAGCTGTTTTCCAGATTTCCCAAACAATCGGAAAGGGGATTCATCAGAAAAGATGACTTTACCCCAGTCCTCAGCAGTCCACTCCCTGTACTTTTTGCAGAATATCAGTCTGTCCCTGATGTTTTTACTGGAGAGAAGTGGCTTCTTTGCTGCCCTCCTTGAGACCAGGCCTTGCTCCAAGAGTTTCCGCCTCACAGTGCATGCAGATACACACACACCTGCCTGCTGCCATTCCTGAGCAAGCTCTGCACTGCTGGTAGCTCAATCCCACAGCTGAAACACTTTTAAGAGACAGTCCTGGCGCTTGCTGGTCTTTCTTGGGTGCCCTGGAGCCTTTTTGGCAACAATGGACCTCTCTCCTTGAAAAACTTGTTGATGTGATAGATTGTTGACTGAGGTGCAATCTTTCTAGCTGCGATACTCTTCCCTGTTA
>WMED01012393.1:0-14839 GCA_019650415.1 Pipa parva
AGGGGAGGAAAATCAGGGGCTTGGAGGGGCAATCAGGGGCTGAGGGCGCAAATTAAGGGCAGGGGAGGCAATCTGGGGCTGAGGAGCACAATCTAGGGGCTGGGGGTAATGTCTTTCCCTCACCCACACTTACCTGCAGCCACGTGCTGCCAGCTGCCGGGGATCAGGAAGTGAGACCGAGAATACTGATTATGTGTATTCCCGGTCTCCTATTGGCTCATGTGACCGATCGGGTCACATGAGCCTGCCCCTAACCCCCGAGAGTCAATCTGACTCTCTAGAAGGGGATTTCAGCGCTACATCGGGAAAAAAACACCCAGTGTAGCGCTGAAAGCCTTTCCTCTACCTCTCATTGACGAGGACCGGCAGCTATTGGTCCGCGGACCACCACTTTGAGAAGCACTGATGTAGCAGACATGTTGGGGAATTTATGTGATTTACAATCCGTATCTGCTTATATTTAGAAATAAATGATTCCCCACAAGCACACTTACTGTTTGTTTGCATTTAAGTAACATTTTCTACTGTTAAACCGGTAATGCGATTAAGCTTTCCAAAATGGCACTAGCATAGTGTGAGTGCTGCGATTTTGCAGATTCACTCTGTTTTTATGATAATTAGGCTACCCGTGGCCATTTTCTCTCTCAGGGACTCAGGATAAAGTTCCTCAGATCCTATCCTTATCTCCTGCTGCCACAGATAACTGGATTTTTTTTCTTGTATCGGCTTTTCTTCTGTACAAACAGGGATTCACTGGTAGTGAGTATTTACTCAGTTTCTTAAATACGGATAAGACAAGACACAGACACTTAGCTCTGCAATTTATCTTGTCTTACAATCATAAGACTGCCATATAACTTACTTATGTTCTTAAAGGGACAAGTACATAATTCCCTTTTATTACATGGGAGATGTTAATACTGGGACATTATATCAGTAATAACACAAGACATAGTAAAAATATTTACATGTACTAAGTGTTTATTAAAACATGTACTAAGAGTGTATTAAAACCTTTTCAAGGGGAATACAGTTCATGTGCGCATACTGTGCAACTATGGCGTCTGATTCTAAATCGCAAAATGCCCAGGAAACTTCTCAACCTCATGGAGAAGTTATTCCTATAAGAGGTACAACAGTTATCCCAATCATTACAGGGGATAGCTCAAATCCCTAATACAATTGAGCAAATGCTAACATCTCATTCTGATTTTATCTGATGAGATAACTAAGTTAATTCAAAGGGTATTAGAGGTGCTTAATATTAACAGTCCTCCGCAAGAGACAGATTCCTCTAAAAAATATTTTTAAGAAGCAGCGCAAACAATCTCGTACCTTTCCAGCATATGGTCAGTTAGAACAGATTGTACAAGGGGAATGGTAAAATCCTGAGGTACGTTTTAAACCTCTCGCTGCTTTGCAAACATATATCCTTTCCCAAAGGAATATGTACATACATGGAACTCTCCCCCAGAGGTAGAGGCTTCAATCTACAGATTATATAATTACATTTCCTACTTCTGACTCTGCTTCCTTTAAAGAAGCAGCTGTCTAAAGGATAGAAGGCTTTCTGAAATTCATATTCTCAGCCCAATTGTTGCCTCAGCATGAGTAACTAGGGCATGCGAACAGTGGGCCTCTCAATTGCTAAATAATATACAATCTGAATCGTCCACAGAATTGCTATTAAAGTTAGCAATAATCCTGCAACTAGGCATTGATTATTTATGTGATGCTCCTTTACAGGCAAAATACTAGCCAGAGCTTCTGCCATATCCGTATCATTTGACATTTATGGCTAAAACATGGGTCAGCAGACCTCTTATCAAAGATGTCTCTTTTATCTATTCCCTTCAGAGGAAAACTATTTAATAAGGAATTAAATAATTCTCAGGCAACTTGAAATAAGACCACTTTCCCCTGCCAAGGTTAAAAAAAAAAAAAAAAGGAGTTTTTGGAAAAAATTTTCATATAATTACAAACAAACCAATCATTACAATTTTCATCCCTTTGGACAAACATCTCAAGTACATACAAAATATCACTCCAAAAAAAAAATCCTGGCAGATTAAGAAGTCTCCCTCATCTTCAGGAGTCATACAAGCCTAATCAAAGTTAAGCCGCCTCCAAATTAGATTACCAAGTGGGAGGTGTGGCTTCAATCCACAAAACATTTATGGATGCAAGAAATTCTAACCAGAGAATACTCTATAGAATTCAGTTGCTCCCCTCCCAAAACATTTCAGTAAGTCCTCACAAGGCTCTAGCCTTTCGAGGCTGCGTGCGGGTTCCTACAAAAAAGAATAATCCCAGTACCTCCAAAACAGCGAGGTCAAGGTGTCTACTTGAATCTCTTTATTGTTCCCAAAAGAGAGAGAGGGTTTCGTTCAGTGCTAGACCTCAAAATCCTAAACAAATCAATCATTGCAGTAATGAACAAAGGAGAATACCTAGCATCAATAGACATCATGGACGCATGCTTGCATGTTCCAATTCATCAAAGTTATTTACATGTCACTTTCAAAGCAATCCACTTTCAATTTGTAGCTCTGCCATTCAGCATAGCAACAGCATCAAGAACTTTTACAAGAATGTCAGTCATGGCATTGATTCTAAGAGTCAAGGGAATATACAGTACATTACTCCATATTGGGACAATTGGCTCATAAAAGCTTCCACCTTGCAGGAAGCGACAGCAGTAGTAAACACCACTGTTTCTACTACTACAGCAATTTACATGGATCATAGGTTTCCAGAAATCTTCTCTAATCTCAGCTCAAACTTGAGTTTTCTTAAGGTTATCGTTCAACACGTACAAATCCTTAGTAACTCTACCTCAAGGCAAAGTCAAGTGTATAATGCAAATGACACCTCGTCTTTACAAGCTTCAAAGTTTTTCCATCCATCACTGCATAACAGTAGTTGATACAATGGTATCAACACTACAGGCAGTTCCCTACGCTCAATACCGTCTTTGCCCTCTACAACTCTATATGTTATACACTTCGAGTGGGAAAGAGCTGGGCTTCCAGGTGTCTCTAGATCATCAAACCAAACATTCTCCATTAAGGGGGGGATGACAACCTGAAACATACGCAAGAGAAGACAGCTAGCTCTTCTCAACTGGCATCTAATAACAGATGCGTCTCTAAAAGGCTGGGGAGCAGTATACTAAAATCTTACAGTACAGGGAACCTAGTCCGACCCAAAGGAGGACCAGGCAAGCAACATATTAAAACTAAGAGCAGTACAACTAGCCCTACTTCATTGCACAACAACCCTGCAGGGTTTTCCTATAACGATTCAGTCTGACAGGTGGTTTACATAAACCGGCGAGGAGGAACTTGCAGTTCAGCAGTGATGAGCGAGGTATCTTTTATAATGCAATGGGCAGGAAAATGGGTCCCGTGCATATCGGCAATCCACATTCCAGGGATTCTCAACTAGAAAGCAGACTATATCAGCAGACAGAGAGTCCATCCAGGGGAGTGGAAACTCCTTCCACAAGTACTGCAGCATATCTCAAAAATGTGGGGCACTCCGGAAATAGATCTGTTTACATTCAGGTTCAACAGTCAATGTCTAAAAATCATTACAAGGGCAAGAGATTCCCTAGTACAAGCAACAGAGGCTACGGCTCAGATGTGATCACACAAGCTAGTATATGCCTTCCCCTCTCTACCAATGGTACTCAGGGTGATTAAAAAAAACAAAAGAAAACCAAAACCTAATTACTCCGTATTGGCCCTTAGGGTCAGGGTTCGCAAACCTCACAGCCCAGTCAAAAGCCTCTCCATTCCATCTTCCCAATCCTTCTAGATCTTCTCTTTCAGGGTTCAATCCTACACCCGAATCCAGACAAATTTGCTGTAACGGTATGGCTATTGAGTCCATAATCCTAAAACGCAAGGGCTTTTCAGAAGAGGTTATAAGAGTCATGTTAGAAGCCCGTAAATCTATGTCTTCTAAGGCATTCCACAGTGTATGGAAAGCCTACTGGGATTGGTGCAATACCCTAAACATCCCATTTCAAAAGTTTGCAATGTCCACACTATTGTGGTTTCCCAAGTTAGGCCTCAACAAGGGGCTTAGCTTATCATCTGTTAAGCTTCAGATCTCTGCCCTGTTGATACTTCTTCAAAAGAGACTAGCTCTCATGAATGATGTCAAAATTTTTCTGCAGGAGATAGCACATATAGTACCTGTGTTCAAAAACCTGCCTTCTTTCTCTAAAGGTAGTTTTCTTAGTTGCAATTTCGTCATCAAGAAGAGTGTCAGAAATAGCATCATCATCGAAGGCTCTCTTTATAACCTTCCATTCAGATAAAGGGGAGTTACAAACCATTCCATCCTTCTTACCGAACATAGTTTTTGCATTTCGCATAAATTAAAAAAAAAAACTACACTTCTTAGATATAGTCCTAGTGTTAAAGGTTTATCTCCAGAGGATGGCTGATTTCCACAAATCAGATTAATTATTTATCTTACCAACAGGTCATAGACCAAGCTCTCCAGGTGACTAAGACAGTAATCACGCGCCGGATCAAAGAAACTATTAATGAACATACAAGCTAGAACGAATGGCTTCTCCTTCAGGAATTACAGCTCATTCAACTAGGGCTGTAGGATCATCCTAGGCAATGCGAAACCAAACTTCAGTGGAACAGTCGTGCAGTGCAGCAACACAGTCTTCATCTTCCAGTTTTATAAAATTCTATAGAGTGGGTTTGTTCGCTTCTCAACAAGCCACATTTGGGAGGAAGATTCTTCAGGCAGCAGAGACCCCAACCTAGGAGGCCGCATAGTGCCTGAAGTTAGCTTTTCTTGCCCTTCCTTCAATACACCACGGGACTGCTTTTGTATGTCCCAAGGTCCTGTGTCCCCCAAGAGTCCTAAGAGAAAAGGAGATTTTTACTCACCGATAAATCTTTTTCTCTCCAGATCTCTTGGGGGACACAGGATAGTTTGTTCCAGTTTTAACTAAATGTTCTGGTTACTATCTTTGGTACAAAACTGACTTCCTCTGCTCTATGCAAGGGGTACAGCCTATAGAGGAGGAGTCTTATCATTTTCACTCTAGTGTCCTGCCTCCAGTCAGAGGGAGCTTTACCCAAGGTCCTGTGTCCCCCAAGAGATCCAGAGAGAAAAATATTTATCAGTGAGTAAAAATCTTCTTTTCGGGGAAGTTGTAATTGGTATATGTTATGTCGTCAAGCTTCTCCTTTGCTCAAAACACATTATTTTATAACTTATTTCCTTTTTTTAATATGTCCAATCACACCAACATTATACAAAGAAGGAATAGGTTTTGGCCACAGAGTGTAGATAGAATTGGTAAATACAGTACTAGCAGTCTATGTCTGGCTTATGGGGCATCCTCCTTATCCATATAGTATGAATTACTGTATTTATGGATCCAGAATCCAGGTTTGATCGATGTTGCCTTGTTTTTTTTTTGTTTTTTTTTAAACCTTCTGAGAGTGGATTCAGCAATAAGGAGAACTATTCAGTGTAACACTTACCTTGGGATTTCTTCAACCCAAGTAGTATCACTGAACCCAAGGCAATGGCACTTTAGGAAGATTCTGCAAAAATTAAACAAAAGGATATTTGCACTCACAGGGATTGTTTGTAAATAAAACATCAGCATGAGTCCTATAAACAGATAATTTTTACTAGTTACTAAATATGAATAAGTATTGTCATGTACCAACTTGAAGCTTGAGTATATTCCTAAATGAAACCGTTACAGTAGCAGTATAGACAAGTCAAATTGCATTGCAATATCCTTTTCTTATTACATTTAGAGAAGTTGGTATGTATTATTCCTGTGGACCTCTAACTACTCCTGGACCTCTTTGAAGGAATAGTATCATCTGTAAAGGTATGTTACTTTCTTAGGTAAATAGTTGTTACATGTCCCTTCCAATATGTAAATTTTAATTTAGCTCTTAAAGTTGTTCTGTCAGAGCTGTGCTGTGTTTGCAACTTGTGCAGTCTCACTTAACACCTGTGTTCCCTTCCCTTTTGTCTGTAGCCTCCCTGTGACTATATATCAGACTATATTTTTATAACAGAAAGCTATGAAAACATGATACAGGCTGCAGTGATATAAATAAGTCTAATCCACTAGCGCTAAATACTGCTAGCAACGCCTAGCAAAACCTAATCCCACTAGATACTGTAAGTAATGGCCACCGTAGCCTTATGTGCAGAATGCTTGGTTCCTTAATCCACAACCACTAACTGTTGCACCGCTTTGTACACACAGACTATATCATGTAGTGATCTATATCAATTCCATACATAGTTAGTGTTTGCAGGACCTTAAATACAATAAATTTCCTTGTTGTGTAGTCTCCCTCAGTTAGTGACTTCAGCAATTTATTTTATATTCTCTTATTGCAAGTTTCTCCTGTAATATCAAACATTTTTTGGTATATTGAAGAATTTATATGGAAACCAAAAATGTTACAGTAGAACAAATGTTTCTGTAAATGAAATCTTAATCCCAGTGTGGTAGTATTGATCACTGAAGGTGGAAAAATTACTTTATTTTCCTAGTTGGACTAAACCTATAAGTGGTACCATAGGACAGGATTTCGATCCCAAGAGTAAGGTGGAAGAATTGTGTGGCCTTTACTGTAGATCGAAAATCCCATCAATTTAAGGGGTCATGTTCTATAAATCAATGTATAGTCCATGGTCATTTCATGAGTTAATAGTATGCAAATAAAATATTAAACACTTGTCATGATGCCTTTAAATACTGTATTCTAAAATGCAATAATCACAGTTCATTTTATCTGCTGCATTAAGCAGTCATGCTGCCAAATCTGGCACTTTTTAGTTATTGAGCATGTCACATGGAGCAGGGTGTGTGTCTTTTCTTTCACCATCTTGTTTATATACTTGCAATAGCTGCTTTGTTTATGTATTCACTTTTGCTAATTGATGCTTAGATGTATTTTAGTTTATTTTCTGTATAAATAAAATATACAGTATAGTCAGATGCACTTTAACCAAGCTGGTGAAACAACTACACTACAGTGATTATCCCTTTAATTCCTTATTTCTGTGATTAGTAGAGAATGGAGCAATAACATAAATAAGTTTTGGGGTAGAAGTAAAATAACTTGGAGATCCTATGGATTGCTTTTCTTTGAATCATGGATCATGTACAGTATATGAAGTATCCTGTGTGGTACCTTACATCTGCCCTGATTAAAAATAACAGAGCTAAACTAAAACCCCAATGATGTACAAACATCAGACATATTGAGACATATTATTTTAAAAAATATGAAATATAATTCCTATTTTGTAAAGCAAACCGGTATGATTATCTGGTTAGCATGTGGGGGGTTTGTGTGGTAGAGAAACTACATAGCTTATAGCTGCTTGTGAGCCTGTGAAACTGTAAAAAAAAGGTTGAGAACCACTCTTCTAAAGAGAGCTGACATTTTTCTCCCTTGCTTCATCCAAGTTTGGCAAAATGAGAAGAAAAAGCTACTATTGGTTAAGCAGAGAATACAGAGGGAAAGATAACGTGTGCGCAGGCGTTATGTATTAAGTAGGGCAAAAAATGTTGGGGGGGTACCTTTTCATGGAAAACTGGCCAGTAAACATCACACACATTTCTTGCTGCAGGAGTTTATCAGTGCTGCTTAATCTATGACATGCTGAGATGTTTTTGCTTACATCTGTCATGGCGCCTTTCTTGCTGCATCAGTAGGACATTTGCCCCACCTAAAGATTTTTCTTGAAGTTACACACCATCTGAGTTATGCTTGTTTTTTTGGCAAATTTGACACACCGAGCTGAAAAGGTTGGCTATCACTGGCCTAATCAAACTTCTTGCGTCACATGAAACAACTACTGAGGAGAAACTCTTCTCACTAAGGTATAGTAGTGCATATGTAAAGATGTAATCTGACTATAATTCCCCTTTAATATATTATAAAATGTACCTGGCACTAGGTGGGAAGTGCTAACTTCCATAGGGAATGAAGTAGCGATTCTGGTGTTTGAAGGCAGTTTCACACAGCCATGAAGCTGTGCTCTAGCTCCCCCTCCTGACTGGCATCGGTGATCCAGAGTGGCATAAACCTTATCACACCTACTCCAGGAAAGCGTAATGATGATTTCACTGCTCAGATCCTGGGACGTGGAACATGAGATGAATACTGAACTAGCAGCAGGACACTTAAGGGGGTTATTGGGTAAAATGCAATTTCACCTAACTGAACTTGCATCACTTCGGGTGACTACGCTATGATTCATTCTCTAGTCCAGCAATTGTCAAACTAGACGATGATGATTTGCCAGGGCTCTCCTAAGACCATTGAAATTGAATTACGAAACAGTAGATTCCCATAGCAAATCCGCAACCGTGATAATTTTAAAGTCGCAACTGCGACAATATTCCCATGTGAAAGTAATGACCGCAACAATATTCCCGTAATGAAGTTGCAACTGCGACAGTAGCAGTCTATTGTGACCGAAAATTTGTTATTGGGGTCACCAAATCATTGGGAATTGTACTAAGAATGGTTGTGGCAATAAAAAGGTTGAGAACCGCTCTTCTACTCTTTTTTTTTTTTTTTGACCAGATGCCAAATTCCCATAGAAAATCAGTGACTGCGACAATATTCCCATAGTAAAGTTGCGACCGTGTTAGTAACACTCTATTGCGACCATTGTTAGCTGGCAAATTCACCACATTGCAGAATATGGGGAAGTGTCGTGAGTTCACTATCTAAAGCATCACAGAAAACTGTGGAACTGGGTGAGGTCTGTTTAACAACACAGTTGCTATCGGTAAAGATAAGAAAAAGAACATTCGGGAATTTCAACTTGAAAAAGATAACTTTTTTACAAGTGCTGTATATAAGTAAGTGACAGGTCAATCTAAAGCGGAATTTGTGTTTCCTGGGTGGAGTGTTACTGCTCCTTCAAGGAGTGAACCCGATGGCCCTTCTATCAAATCAAACAGGTGCCATTCATTTGGTGAAATGCCTTACAAATATCCTATTTGTGTACTTTATAGCATACTGCCCAATCTCCTGCTAGACCCTACAACCCAGTTACTCCAACTGAATGTCCAGAAACGCTGGTCTGTATGTATCATTCTGCCCTTACAATGCAGGCGTACAACCTACAGCCTAACATACAGCAGACCTATGGATTCCACTTGCCAGCCCAAAATAAAAGCTAAAAATACACAGCTTGTATAATTCTAACCAATCACAAAACAATGCACTTCCGCTTAGCCAATGAACTACAAGTATGTCTCATGCGCCGCCCCCCAGGGTTTTCCACCAAGATGGACAAGTTAGGAAGCAAATGAAGAAGAAAAGGGGGAGGGGTTAGTACCTTCTGCGCGGTGTGCCGAGATAGAAGAACTTGTCAACTATTGGTTTTCATACGGAAAGTGGGCGGATCAAACGGAACGAAAGTCAAATGATGGCCATTAGGGGGCGTGTTGAAGTATAGCGGTTGAAGTGGTTGCCCTGGGAGAGAAGAGGGGGGGTGATGCGGTACCTGAGGGGGAATCGGAGAGTCGTGAGGCCTGTGTGTGCGCGACCAGGTGAGTGTAATGGGATGAGGCGGGGGAGAGTAGTCATTAGGGTTTTATTTTGTAGATGAAAGACCAGAGGATTTTGGGATTCCGGAACGGGAGGAAAGGCAGTCAATACAGGAGCAGTGCCAGGTGGGCACAAGGTTGGCAGGTGGGATTTGGCTGTGTTAATGGTGTGCCTGGGACGAGAAAGGAAAAACAGGCTATGCGGGAGGCATCATGGGACCAAAGTCAAAATGGCTACTTCAATAAAAATGAGGAGGAAAATGAAAATAATTGTTTTGACTTTAGTATTTTGAAGGCTGTTTGTGTTTCTCTGCCGGTGTATGTACACTGCCACACCAGTATATCACAGTCCGTAGGTGATTGTCTACAAACATGCTAGATTACAGCATGCCGGGAGCAGCATGTGTTGCACTTGTATATAACATATCTGCATATACCACTATGAAGTCAACAGTAATCTTTAGTTTACACTAATATAAGTAATTAGTCATCTATAAACCCATTTAATAATGCAACTTTTCAATAAGCAGTGCTTAGTGCAGCCAGTCTCCTCCTGATCTAATATTCACCTCCTCTTTACTGACTTATTTCCTTCCTGCATTTTATTTGGATTGTAATTTCTCTAAATGTTGTGCTTGTACTGCAATGTCTTCCAAAAGGGCCGAATGTGCCTTGTCCCCTATAGCTTACTTACACTATGGAAATCAACAGATGTTTATATTTCCTTGGGCTTAATGAAATGGTCTACTTTATGAACTGCGCAATGATCTACAAGAAGTATATACTGTAAGCATTTTATCATACAGCTTTATTAGATACAAAATTGTATTTTAAGTTAGCGTTTCATATATTGGCAGTGATGCCATTATACACTAGTGAATTCAGAGCAAGCTATATATCGCACTGTAGAATGTAAACGTGTTTAGTGTTTCATTAAATATTTGAAATAGGTTTATAACAATTGATGCAGACTGTTTTTAGTAATATCATGCAAAGTAACATTGGGATGTATTAACTTCTGGCTCAGAGGAAATGGGGATCTTAATTTCCTGCAGTTGTTTGGCTGGTTTCCTCTTGTCAAAGACCTCAAAATCTGTTCTTTATAATTATCTAATAACTGACTTGCTTCATTGTCCAATGGAAACATCTGCCTACTCTCCTTCATTTGACTATCTTTATGCTACCTTATATTTTAGTAGGTGCTTGCAATTAAATGATCTACCTGTTCCAGTTGCTAATATAATGTTATTTTAATTGGTACTGGTGTAAGCCTCTCAGACCAATAACAACTTCTTGGCATATTTACCTCTAAAATTGCCTCCCTTTCTCAAACTTTCTCTGCTTTCTCATGTAACCAGTTGGCTCTAGGATATATTTTGATTATCATGTCATTAACTTGTTTCAGCAAGAAGTGGTTTAATTCTGTTACTCTTGCACATCTGCTGAGCCATTTAGCCATAAATATGTTGCTCCAGATCTTTGCCCTGAAAATGGACAAGTCAGGATGGCAATAAATGAAAATGGGGTATGGTTAGTGCCCTCTGCACCATGTGGTAGGATAGTAGAACTTGCCAATGATTGGCTTTGATTCAGGGAGTGAGTGGAACAAACAGAACCAAAGCCAAATGCCTGCCTTTAGGGTTTGCGTCTGGGTATAGTGCTTGAAGTGGTAGCCCTGGGAGAGAGGATGTTCCCATGTTATGAATGCAAATTTACATATATTGAAACAAGGAATTTTTATTGTTATTTTTGATGAGCCTTTAAAATGGTGTCTTGGGCTGATCATTAATTTTGAGTTTCTCATTCTCACATTAGTCATTATAACTCTCAACATTTTAGCCTTCATTTCTAGAAAATTACTAAAATTAAGGGGATTTGTTTTCTCATTGCTCTGAATTTTGTAAAGTTTTTATATAAAGGTTTTTGACCACTCAGTGCTGGAGAAAGTATTTTTTGTTTTTTAAATGCCATATCAGAATTTACATTTTGATGCATTTTTTTACATCCTATAGTTGTTTTCAGTCCTATACTTTATCATTGTCATTATTCAGTTCCAGGATATTGCTTTGTATTCACAACAGTTCATGCCCTAGTAAAGCCTATTATTGATTTAAATTGTGACTTGTGCACCGATGCTTTTGGGTCTGTTTAAGGTTGAAGCCAATTATCCTACTGACAAGCACTGTGTACATAGTTCTTTGGTTAAACCACTAGACTTGGCATGCTCATGTTACAAGCAGGAAGATTCCATACTGAAAGCAGTTATTCTAATTTTTTTTAAGGGCTATTCTTACGATCTCCCCATGGTAGCTACATTTTTTTTCTCTCCTGCACTCCTATTTTTCTTTTGTCTACATTCCTGCACCCATTATTATTGCCTGTTACTCATTGTCCTTAGACTGTCATCCATATTTTCTTCTCTCCCACACACTGAAGGTAAAAACCCAGCAATTTTAAAGACCAGTAATAGTAGAAAAAGAAAATTGCTACTTTGTTCACATGGCAGATATTCCTGTGAAGTACCTGCATAAATGTCATTTTTGTAGCTGAATTCCTGTTTTTTATTTTTTTATTTTTACTGGTATGTGTTGTGTTTCCCTGCTGGTTGCAGTCAAACAGAGCTTTCTGAAGCACTGGATAATTATGTATTATCCACATAGGTAACAGAAGGATTAGGCAAAGGCTTGTTAACCTGCAACTGCAAGGAAGAAAAATATCAAAATAATACAAATCATGAATTGAACTATTTAACATTTTACCACTACTGCTTAGGAATAAGAGTCATGCCAATCATAATGCTATTTTTAATTGTTCTGGTGTGTTTACTGCTCCTTTAAGGGACTTGCCAGTTATTCAACTAACCATATTACATTTTAAAGTATCACTAAACTACTTATATGTACATATAATTTTATTTATAAAGTGCCACAAATTTATGCAACACTGTACAGTTCAGCAATATAAGTACAATACAGACATGGAAAAAGTGCAATACACATTAAAAGTGAGTAATTTACAAGTGTAAAATCACTGTAAGTGCCAGGTTGTGATTGACACAAGAGGATGGTGGTCCCTGCCCTGTAGAGCTTACAATCTAAGTGGGAAAACCCACTTGAATTAATATGCATAAAATACATAAGTGAACAAAGCACCAAACACAGTATTGAAAAAAGCAGCCCTCAAAATAATAAAATTAAAATGTCCAATCATAGTGGAAAATAAAGTCCAAATCCTGTGCAGCTCTTCCAAAAAGCGTGTACCTTGAACTCTGGACAAAACATCAATGAAATACGTGAAAAACCTGTGAAAAGTGCACGAATAGAAAAAAATGCACTAATAGTGCTAATATCAGTGGTAAATTGTTAAAAACGTTATTTTTAAATGCACAATTCTGTAAACTCCTATTAGCTACAAACTGACAAGAACATCTAGTTTCTCCACACCTAAAGGTACCCACTAAATCTTCATCAATATTTGATTACCAGCTACTGAAAGGACAATACAGAAAAATGTCCTCTAATGCAGTGATTTTCAACCTTTTTTGGGCCGCGGCACATTTTTTACATTTATAAAATCCTGGGGCACACCCCCAACCAAAATGACACTCTGGGAATCTGCAAAGGAATTGGTGGTTCTGCGGGACAATACGGGAATGGGAGAGCAATCGGGAGCTGGGGGGGAAAATCACGGGAGGGGGTGGACATCAGGGGCTTGAAGGGGAAAATCAGGGGCTTGGAGAGGCAAATTAGGGGCTGAGAGGGACACATCTGGGACAGGGGGGGCACGTGGGGCAGGGGAGAGCAAATCAGGGGCTGGGGGTATATTTTTATTATATGGAGACAATAGGGGTCCGGGGGGCGTCAGTGGCTGTGGGGGGGTTGGTGGGGGACTTATTCTTACCCCCTTCAGCAGAGACCGGCAGCAGTTCTTCCTCATTCAGCTGTGGCTGCCGAATGAGGAAGTGAGTCCAGGAGTGCTGATCTCATGCGCTCCAGGTCTCCTATTGGCTCAGGTGACCAATCGGGTCACATGAGCCCTTCTCAGACCACGGAGGGAGACAGGACTCCTTGGTAATTGCAGCGCTCCCCGCGGCACACTGGTTGAAAAACACTGCTCTAATATATCCTACTTTCACTTGGATTTAGTTGAATCCATTCCTGATTTGAAAAGGATTTTTTTAATGGGCGAATTTTCTTAGGTGTTTTTCCCTGCCTGTTTTGCTATTACAATATGTCACGTGTTTGAAAATGCAGCACATTTTTACACTGTGTGTGATCGCAATTGTTAAATTGCTATTGAAACTAATGTAGTCACATAAAATGCGCTGTGTTCCATGTGCCCAAAGAAATAGAGCAGGTAGCATTCTAGCCTAATGCGCTGCACACAATACGCTAGTGTGAACACTTTTTTTCCATTAGCATTGTTCTCTATGGATTTTCTCTGGCTTTTTTTTAGCGTATTTTCGTCTGAGAATTTTTTTTTTTTTAAATATGGTGTGCACAATACACTAGTGTGAATCTAGCTTGAAATATTCAGTGCAACTGCAGTTTATTGAGCAGATAATGCAAAGCTCAATTAGCTGCAAGCAAATGCACTCTTCTGATAAAAGATCAAACTAGGTATTGTAAAATGCTATTTTTCTAAGGCAAATTACAATAGTTGTTTATAACTGTATTATCATATAAATATTTTTCCATTGTATTTAGGGAACTTTACTATAAGAGCAACTATAAAAGTGAAACTTCTGTGTTCGGACTAAAGAAATATTAAGATGCTTGATTATAATGAAGGTTTCATGTCCCTTTAAAGCTTCATTTCCTCTATTTATATTGCTCTGTTTTCTAATATTTTTCCATATATACACACAGCAGCAAACCATTCTGTGGAAAAAGGAGTGCATGTACAGTATAAGAACGAAATGGTTGAGTGTGACTGGTGAGGAGGTATATCAATGCATTTTTCAACAAATATCACTGGTCACTGCAAAGCAAAGCTGGAGGGGTAGTAGGGCAAAACAGTAATATGCATTGAGTTGTTGTTAAAAGTGTTGGAGTATAGGATGCATGCAGATACATATGTATTAGCAGTTGTTAGTGGTTGAGCTTTAATCATGAAAGAGTGAAGTCTTGTTTGGATGCCATAACATAGTTTCTAGAAATGGTAGTAGATGACAAAAAGCTTACAGTCATGGCAAAAAGTTTTGAGAACGACACAAATGTTAATTTTTACAAAGTCTACTGCTTCAGTTTTTAT
>WMED01012394.1:0-11025 GCA_019650415.1 Pipa parva
TCACCTCAAAACCCTAATACTAATTTAGGTTCTACTAATGAAATAAACATTTTTGTAAATTTATATGTATTTTAAAAAATGTACCTTTTATACGTTTCTCTCTGTCATCTTCCCTGTCAGCCTGCCTTTTCTTTCTCAAGTCTGGACTAAATGATGATTGACATTATAGTTCCTCTAATCAGATCCCTTAAATCATGATCTAGCAGGGATCTGATTGGAGGAGCTATAATGTCAATTATAATTTAACCCGCCCAACCCAGCTCGAGAAGAAAAGACAGGCTGAAAGGGAAGATGAAAGAGAGAAATGCTGTATAAAGGTACATTTTTAAAAAAATACATATACATTTACAAAAACATTTATTTCACTAGTATAACCTAAATTAGTATTAGTTTTGAGGTGACAGGTGCACTTTCAGTTCTGTCTTTGGTTGGGGTGCCTTTTTTGATGGGTGTAATAACCTTTAATTGAAAGGTTAAATGCAGTAAGCTATAAATGTATAAAATATATCTCATGTGTTTATAAAATGGTTTCTTTCTGAAGAAAGTCTCCTGTCAAACAATCGCTTTTGTATTAATATATATTTTTTCTCTCTTGTGAATAAATGTTCCTGTTGTGAATCAGTTGTAACGGTATGTAAAATGCTACTTTTTTTTTACTATTTTTTTTTTAAATCTTAAAAACAAAAGAGAATGTCTCTGCTCTGATGCGAACACCATTGCAGTATTAATGCATATATAAGACCTTACACATTCATGGTTTTAATGAGCACTCGTATACCTTTATGTAAACACCTTATGCTTATATCTGACACTGCTTTCAAAATCCTTCCCACAAAATAAACCATAATGTGCATCCCACCAGTAAGTGGTTGGCATTCGCTATACTAAACTAATTGCTCCCTTTTGCTCACATTAAACCAGTCCTTTACAGACATCAGGAGAAAGAGATTAAATACTGATGTAATGTTGGTATATTGGGTGATTGATGCTCCCTCTCACAAGAGGCTTTCAGGCTTTGCCCTCTTGCTCAGGATGTAGGCAACCAGTTTTTCTATTGTCTTTCTCCTTAGCAGGTAGGAACTGCTGGCCTGAGGACAGGCTATATTCCTTCATTAGTCAGTCTACTTACTAGCAACCAGGGTGTGGTCTGAGCTCTCTCTCCATCTAACCCTAGTGACTTTTTTTTATACTTGCGGGGATGATCTGTATTTTAGCCTGAAGGCTTGTTGTGGCTCAGCCAATGCTTCCTTTATTTCTCACTCACTACCACAAGTTCACTGATTGACTGACTACCCCAGTGTGAAAATATATTAAAAAAAAAAAAAAGCCATTGAAAGACAAGTGGAAATTTATTATATCATGGTCATAATTTTGTAGGTGCCCCTCAACCAGCACCTTTGTTGAGGGTGTTTCTTCAGGTGTTTTGGTTTAATGAGGTACTCAGGTTTCAGCTTAACAGTTTATAACTGGGTAGTTAAAAGTCCTCCATAATATCTGATTATGGTTTATTACCTCATCTATTTGTCTTTAATAGCATTTGTTTTTTGTTTTGGATTATTTTATATTTGTTGGCTTATAACTTACACATACCAGAATATTATTATTTCTTTTCCCTCCATGTATTTCTACTTAGAGATGCCACATGTTCATTTCCCTCACTTATATCTTCCCTCCTTGTTGCTATGAACAAAAGGTAAACTCTGATAGTAAACCACCCAATCATAGTTACCATCTCTATCCACTCAGATATTTATACTGACCAGTGTCATAGCCCAATGAATGAGGGGGAGCGTTCCTAAGCCCTCCTAAGTCCCTGCAGTGACAATGTTGTGCTCTTCTGTGGTTTTGGCTTACATATATACTGTGTGTGTGTATATATATATATATATATATATATATATATATATATATATACACACATTTTTATATTTAGAACAATACTTCTTTATACAGTGCACATCAAATACAACAAATATTTTAGCTTGATGTTAGTTCTCATTAAGTATGGCATGCCCATTTCCATAATTACTGCTTTCCTTAAGTATAATCTATAAGTATATAATTATATTTCTATAATTACTTCAGTAAGCTGTTGCACACCTCTCTGTTCAGCACTGGTATGCGTTTATTAAAATACACTTTGTTGTATTTATAGAATGAGTATATGAAGGAAGACTTTTTTATTAAAATTGAAACATGGCATAAACCAGATATGGGAACACAAGAAAATGTAAGTACATTTATGTTCATTTCCAGTTTATACTTGAATATTTATAATTTCAAGCAAAACTTCTCTTATACATTTGAGTCTTTATTTTTCAGTTTTGGGACACTAGGGTGATATTTACTAAAGTGGAAAACTTTATTTTTGACCTGTTTTTCACCACTATCTTTACTCTCCCTGCCTGGAACACAGATTTTCAGGCAAAAAAGGTTGAAAACAAACTTTTTGTCAGTTTTTTGGGCAAAAAGTAAAAAAAAACAACACACACTTGATGAAGGGTTAAGTATAATTCAATCAAACATTTGCTAATATTATGCAATAAATAAGGTAATTCCTTAAAAGAGAACCAACTCTAGATTTTTTTCAGACATATGCTAAAATCTTTTTGCTCAGAACTTCTAAAAACATGGCTAAAGGAATGTTAGGATAGATATATATTGCCTTATCTGCATTGTACTTTGCACCTGACAGTAACTGCATGGATGCACTGTTCTGTGCTGAAGCCCTTGTTAATGGATGTGACTGTATACAGTAATGGCTTGTAGAATTGAAAAATACACTTGTAATCTTTGCTAATTAATTTTTTAATGCATGTTCATTTTATGTTAGGAAGCAGGTCAATAAAAAAATAACTACAGTTATTACTACATGAATGTGTTTTGTGTTTCTAGGTCCATGGTCTAGATCCCAATATATGGAAAACTGTTGATGTAGTTCACATAGACATTGCAGACAGAAGCCAAGTTGAACCTGCTGTAAGTATTTCAAGGCAAAATCCAATTGATCAAATTCCTATATGGAAATCCTAATAGTGAAAAAGAGTAATATTTATCTAGTCACCCCTTGTAAGTAAAGCTCTTTATTGCAGGGCTTCATTTGTAGTCATGTAGTTTACTTCAGGCAGCTGCAGTTGATGTAAATGCACTTGTCTAACTGAGCCAGTTAACAGCTGTGTAACAGAGCAACCTTGTTTGTGCTAAAAAAAAAGTGTGATAATACACTCAGAACTAGAGAATAATGTTATGACTGGCTACTTTCATTGAGAAGGGGGAGAAAGTAAGATACTGCCAGTGACCTAAGTCAGCTCAAGAGAGCTGCAGAAGAGCAAGTGAAGTAAAGAGAGACAACTGGGCTAAAAAAAGTAACGTTTTACAGAAATAGTAATCTTTAAAATCAGTTTGCATTTACTAAAACTAATCTTTCAACAGTGTAGATTTACCGCTATTTAGGTATTTGGGACCCTGTATGTTCCCTTTTAAAAAGCCAAATCAGCAACAAAATATCCAAAAAACAAGCACGCAACAATTTATCTCATAAGCAAAGGAGCCCTTATTTCCACCCTTTGTACACTCCACAGAAAAGGGGCATTAGGGTTCTCTTTCCTAGAAAGTCTGTGAATCTGTTTTGTCACATTTTTGTTAGACTGATCTAGTCAAGCATAAGCAACAAGGATTTCTGTTTCCCTCCATTTCCCCCACCAAATTAATATATATTTGTGATAACTGCAAGATATTGGATTTTCAAAGGGAACAATGCTCATCAAATGTTTTATTTTTAAACTAATGAATCCACAGTCTAGGCCAGGGGTCGACAAAGTTGTTTTGGGAGGGAGCCATTTCACTCCCTAATCCAGCGGCGACAACTATCTTGTGAGCCACCGGAGGAGGGAGGTGTGTGTCATGACCACTGACAGTCAATCAGAAGAGCCATCATGGTTGGGGCTTGGGCTTGGCTTCAGCAGTGCGCTCCGAGCCACAACAAGGTGGCTAAAGAGCCGCACTTTGCCGGCCACTGGCCTAGGCAAATTAATATTGCAGTATTAAAGAACATTGTACCATGTGGCTTTCAGTTGAGTTGCCGGAGAAAGGCTCCAGACTGAGTTAAAACATGGCAATGTAGAAAGTTGAAAAGTAGAGTCTTCAGGTATTTTTATAAAGCTGAATCTTAATAGATTTAACACACCTTACACATTATGCAATTGTGTTAATAATTTCCCAAGGGCACTTACTTGTTCTTTTAAAATATTCAAAATATTTAGACCATTAAAAAAATGACCACACCCACACTGGGTAATGATAATTTACATTTTACATACCTAAATACAGTGCAGCATGCCTGATATATTTATATTCAGATGAACTGTAAAGTAGGCCTGTTATACATCTTCTAAATTTATCTCACAATGTCTAGCAAGCTTTAGCCCAGGTACAGTCCCAATCATTTCTTCTCTGACAGTGCCCACTACCCAAGCACAGTCCCATTTGCTTTTCCATTGCATAAGTGTCTACAAGTGCATTGCAATGCGTACTTGTTCCCTCCCTAAAAATAAGCATTACCTCTTTGGTTTTTTTTTATGGATCCGGTACTTATGCAAATATGCAGTCCCCTGTCAGGTTTTCCACATGTGCAGCCGGCCTTCACTTCCTACCCTCCCTGCCCCACTAAACAATCAGAATGGTTTTTAGAACACCTCTCCCATTGAGTAGCCTCCAAACCTTTTTCAACAAAAGAGATTCTTTACAGTATCCACCTTTCCTTGTTCCTTTTTACCTTCCACCAGCAGATATTCTTTAGTAATATATATGTGAATGTTCCAAAAAAACAGTTGCATTGATGCAAACTGTAATTTAACATTACAATAAATCCATCTTAGCACCAATTAATAGTGAAACCAGATTTAAAGACTCAAGGAGTGCATCTATAATTAGAACATACTGTATATAAGCAATTTTTTTTTTAGCTAGAATAAAGAATTGCCTTTAACTGAAATGTGAGGCAAGAACTACTTTTATCCACTTTGACACCTTTGCCCTATTAAATTTTTAACCTACTTATGAGCTCCAGCTGTTTGTGCTTCTGACTGATACACTGTGTACCATTTTTAAAAATCTCTATATCATTTTAAGGGCTGCAAAAATTGTCAAGCAGAATTAGCCTAAAGAAATTCTAGGAGCTTGGAGATTCAAGTAGGTTACAGCTGTCATCCCCTAGAGTATTTTAAGAGAACTAATGAGATGAGAAGTCTACAGCTGGTGGCAAACAAAATAAACCACAAGCCAAAGGCTCGGCCTTCCATGGCTATCCTTCCCTGTGGGATCCTGGAGGAAAGATAGCATGCTAACAAAGCCGGAAGGCTGTCTCCTTCCACACTGTTGCTCATTTGCAGCTGTAATTGGGAGCTGCAGATTGTGTTCTCTATGCTGAACCTGTCATGTGAAATCGGATTGCTTCTTTTTTAATATTTTGATGGGACAGAACATTGTAACATCATAATGCAGTTAATAATCCATAGGACTTTTCAGTGTATGCAAAGAAATGTATTTTATTTTTGTTTTATTATTTCATTTACAGGGTAATTTTTTTTTTTTTAGCCTCTATTGATTTCAAGAATTGTTTACTGAAAAAAAAAAAAAAAAAAAAGATTTTTAAGGCAGTAAGGAACCCACTAATTAGCATCCATGCAGAATGAGTGACTATCTAGACAATGTATCGAAGTATATGTTTCCAAAAATAAGGTTGAGTATAAAAAAGTAGTTGTATTAAATGTTTTGCTGAGTTATTAGAGATATTAATCTTTTTTTTTTTTTTTCTTTGACATTCATATATTGGATAACATTCCAGTAGTTCCTAGTGTTTGTAAACATTTGAAATTGATTTTATTTTCTAGGATTACAAAACAGACGAAGACCCTGCACTTTTTCAGTCAGTTAAAACACAAAGGGGCCCTTTGGGACCTAACTGGAAGGTAAAACTAGAATTCCAAATCCTTTTTTTTTTTTTTTTGTTTTCTGAAAATCATTTCATCTGCAAAACATAAAAATCAAACTAGCCAGATATGAACATTTTGGGCCATTGAATCTAAATATTTAATTCTTAAAATTGTATTATCCAGAGTAGTAGTCCACATGCAGTGCACTTGTAGAAAAAAATGATTTCTTATGGTTTGCCCCTTGTGTTTAGCAGTATCCACTGTTCTGACTATCCTTATATAAGTATTGGACCACTTAAAGGACTGATAACATCCAAAAATCAAAAATTCACATTTGGATTGGCATGGGAACAGACCTCACCCAGTCACATTGTTTTCTATGGTGCTTTATATCATATCTATTCAGGAAATGTATCCTATAGCTCAGGTGTATTGTATTTATTCATTTATATAGCACTGATATATTACTCAGCACTTTACAGAGATTCAACATTCACTGCAGTAGCTGCCCCATGGAGCTTACAATCCCATTTCTATTCAGTCACACACGTACACCTATGTAGTATGTATTTGGATTGTGGGAGGAAACCGGAGCCCATGAAGGAAATGCATGCAAGTACGAGGAGAACATACAAACTCCAGGCAAATGGATTCCAGAGTGGAATTGAACCCTTCAAGGCAGAAATACTAACCACTGAGCCACCGCACTGCCCAGTTTTTAAATATAGCTAAATATCTTACTTTGACACAATCTAGATCAGCGGTTCTCAACCTACCTTAGGCTGTGACCCCTGTGATGACATCATTATCTGCGTGTGGGCGGACCAACCTGTATTCAGATAGAGGAGCAGCAGTTCGGAAGCTCTTAGGCGACCCCCAAAGGGGTCGTGACCCACAGGTTGAGAACCGCTGATCTGGACGCACAGATTGAATATATAGTAACTATAAATGCAATAGAGGCCTATTTATTTTGCTGTTGCTCTTCTTTTAATAACTAGCGGAAAGCTACATTCTCTGATTGTAAACCATAGAGCTAGCTTATAAAAAGAATTTTGTAGCTGCTGCCCCAAAACAGTAAAATCTTTGCTTTATTTTCAAGGATAAAACAAAGCTTATACTTGTTTCATCTTTAGTGTGATATTACTGCTTCTCAGTTGTTGCTTTGGTAAATGGAAAAGTGAAATAAAAGAATAGGAAATATTCAAGAATAACAATGGAGTGGTTGCAACACATGTATTGTCCAATGGTAGTTAGAAAGTTGCTGGTACTAGATGCTTTGCATAAGGCCACACCCACACTCACATGTTCACTACTGTCTACTTTTCAGCAAATTATCTCAGAAACTTGCATGACATGCTGCAATTAAAATACCAAAACGTCACAGATAAGTAGCGAATGTGTGACAGTACACTTAGTTTTTACATAAATTCTTGGGAAGTTTTTTCTATTTAAAGTCACTGAGAATTTTCTTGCCCAATAAATCCCCTTGTGTAAAAACATTAGTGTGGCCTTGGCTTAATAATAGCATTTGCATTACACTCCCATTAACTGTTATTGCTTATGTTACCAGTGTAAACTATCTCATAAGAGCTAATGAGTAATTAAAATAGTTACTTTCTGTAGCAACTTCTTGGCTGGACAGAAACATCCAGGGTAAATCAACCCTTTACCCAATAAAGCCAAAAAATGCTTTCTGTGTGTTCTTATCTTTACAGATAGTTGTTATATTGTTAAACAGGCCTGACCCACTCCTGTTGTTTTCTATGGTGCTTTACATAATGCATATACAAAAGGTGTGCCCTAAAGCCTGATTTTGAAAGCTAAATATCATACTTTCTATGCAAAATGTTACTTTTTTGGAAGCACAAATTGAATAAATATTAACTATAAATCCATTTGAAGCATTTTCAATTGTTGCTGTTACTGTCCTTTTAAACTGGCTAAGCTCTCTTCAACATGAAACCTGCTGTGAATTCCAGACGTGATCTTTCACTGAGGGGGTGTAAACTAGCTGAGGAGTAACGTTGGGATTTTAATACAAAATGATTGTTGGACAAAGCTTAAAACATGGGCCCTATGGGTGAAATTTATTAAAGGCGAATTTTGAAATTTAGATTGAATTTATAAATTTAAATTGAATTTTGATCGAATTTCAATTGAATTTTGAAAAATTTGGATCAAAATTTCAAAAAATTCAATCAAATTTTTTTTGAAATTCATTCAAAATTTCAAAATTTGCCTTTCATAAATTTTACCCATAGTGAGAAATAACACACAATCCCTCACAAATGCCTAGCTGTGGACATAGTTTACAATCCCTGTTGACCTGCTGCTGCATATGGAAACTCTTAGTGATACACCTCCAGCCCTACCTAAATTGCACCTACTGTTTGAAGGAGTCATTTGTTTCTTTTTCTTTTAATAGAAGGAACTGATGAACTCCGAGGACTGTCCACGCATGTGTGCATACAAGCTGGTAACAATAAAATTTCGGTGGTGGGGACTTCAAAACAGAGTAGAAAGCTTCATACAGAAAGTAAGGAGTGTCCAATGATTTACCTAAAACATTATATCTAATTCAGTAATAACAATATTTGGCTACGGTAACTTCTATGTTCATTTTTACTGTTATATGCTTTTTAATTGTCATTTTAAAGTAATTTAGGGGAGTCATCAAGAGAGAAATAGTTTAGAGATCAGTGATTGGTTTTCATTATTCTAGCTCTCTTATAACAGTTTGTGCTATGGGTTACTAGACCTCTGTAAATGACTGTCCTCATTGATTTACAGTGAATGCTTTTTTAATAGTGCATTGCATGAGGAGAATTAATGATTGGGGCAATCACTTACATAGGTCTAGTAACCCATAGCAACTAATCAACAGTTAGCATACACTAGTATAAAGAGCTAGAGTTATGAAAGCCAACATCTGATTGGTTTCTGTGGGTTACTAGACCTCTGTAAAGTTTCCCCCATTAATGAATTTGTCACTTATGCTTTCTTATGTTTGTTTTTTTCCACTGCCCAATTTTCACATGTGGTCCATTTATTCTAAAATTTTGCCCTAAAGTGCTTATAAACACACACAAACAAATAACAGATGTTGTCCTCCTGCTTTTGTTAAGGGAGTTAATTCTGCAAATCTACAACCGCACAATAGGAAAGTGTGAAAGATATTAGACACACCTTTCCACCCTTTTATTGGAGCTTAGGGACTATAACCAAACAGCTCCAATTGGCTGATTTCAAACTAGTAGCTTGTATAAATATGAGCTTGCAGACCTTTGAAGATTTATAAAGCTCAGATGAATCGTGCAGTGGCATTTTTACTACTTCTCTGCACACCTCTTTGGGTACCTGGAGGATTACTTTGTTGTTTGGTTTCCATTGACTATTATGTGAGGTGAGGATAGCTGCTATTTTGATCTCTAGTTTTAGTACTTAGGGTGAAGATGTCAATTCTCTGTTTGAGAGTCTTGTGGCAGTGCAGCTTAGTTTTAGAAGGGGGATTTGACATTGTAACTTACTAGAGAAACCTAAGTCACTATTTTTATACTCCCTCCTCCCAATTGTTATGAAGATACTTTGGGAATTACAGTTGCAGCAGCCTCTTGTCCCATTACCTAGTTACCCACTAGTTACCCACTTACTCTCTTTTGAAACAAAAGAGGTGAGTGCTTACTATTCTAAACACTAATTTTGAATACACATGTTGGGTATGAATAGCTAATTTCAAATAAATATATTGTAAGGATAAGATGTATTTGGATGTTTTAACAGTGTGCAAGATGAAGAGTAGAATTTTCTCCACTTTCTGTCTTTTTTTTTGTTAATATTGACTGTGATATATACACTTCCTGGCACCTGCATCCCCCACTATTGAAAGACACAGTACATTACTTTTTTTGTGAAATTTTCCCATTTCTGAAAGACGGTGATTGTCATAGAAGATACTGACCCTCTTTTTATTATATATATATATATATATATATATATATATATATATATATATATAATAAATAAAACCCTCCATCCTTGTTATAGAATTGTGTTAACCCTGAAGGAAAATCTTCCTAGTGGCATGCTTGCATAGAGAACATTGTGGATACAATAGTTCCTCTATGATATGTACGTGTTGCTTCTTTCAGGGATAATGAAGAGACTGAGGGGGTTATTCTCTAAAGAGCGGATTCCCATAGAAAATCCGCAACAATTTCCCCATTGTAAAGTTGCAACAATTTTTCAATGTTAAGATTGAAACAATTCTCTCTTAAAGTTGTGACTGCGACAATATTCTCATTATAAAGAAGTGACTGCGATCGTAGCAGCCTATTGCGACTGTCTTTATCTGGCAAATTCGCACCTATATGCAGCAATTCGGACATTAGTGAATCACCCCCTCGATTCTTAAAATCTCCTTGTATACTCTTTTATGTGTTTTGGACCATAATGCACTTTTATTGTTAAGAAAAGTTAAGCAATAAAAATCCTGCATCTTCTTATATGTTAGTAGTAGGCATCCCTATTGACTAACTTGCAACTAAAGGCAAGCTTTGGCACAAAATCATACTTAGAAACCTGTTCTGGTGGTGTCTGCCATAACTAAGGGATTATTTTGCACCTGCCTCTGAACGTTGCACCCTATTTAAGAGGGAGGAGAGTGCTGCATAATTTTGAGTATAAGCCAGCGGTTCTCAACCTGTGGGTCGCGACCCTGTCCCACTGAGGTCGAGAACTGCGCCGACTCCCGGAAGCACCCGCAGGAACCCTTCTTATAAGGGTTCCTGCGGGTGACGTCGGCAGTAAACGTCATCATGTGACGCGCGACGTGATGACGTTTCGGCCGAACATCACCACGTGACGCGCATACGTGATGACGTTCGGCTGAAACGGCATCACGCCGCGCGGTGACGTCATAGGGGGGGTCGCGGTCTCAACAAGGTTGAGAACTGCTGGTATAAGCATTGTCAAAAAAACTGCAGTCCCAGCAAAGCTTCTGAATGACATTGGCAGCTCAGCTTCCCAGTCAAAACAGGAAATCCCACTTCTACTTAAAATCTGCAGCTCAGCTCCCAGTTTAGTTATTGGGGGG